>JAYKKM010000385.1:2147500-2260000 GCA_035772405.1 Chrysogorgia sp. JL179-B06 | reverse complement strand
TACTTCTTTTGGTTCTAAATTACTTGAATTAGATAATAGCCACTTCATTTGCCAAACTAAATAAATTTTCAGTGGACAATATCTCTCAGCTTTGTATTGTCTGAATTTAATTGTTTCATAGGACATCAAAATAAATACATGCAGTCCAAACTTTTTAATTTTTGAGTGCAGCAACAGAATAGTGGGAGTCTACTGCTGTTTCTACCATCAATCACTAAGAAAGAAATTACTTTTATCGCAATATTGATGACTCACGAAATAATCAAAGCAATATTTAGTAACAGTAAGTTGATAATTCTACCCACATTCGACTACTGTGATGTGGAGCTGGCAGGAATATGGATAACTAAATATTGATGGTCATAATCAGAGGTCTCTAGGCATGTTAGGGAAACTGATCTTTCCTAAGTCGGGACTTGAAACTGATTGGTTAATAGAAATCCCCAAGTTTTGTACCTCTTGTTTTAGAAGCAAGTTACATTGTGTAATGCTAGTTAGGAAATTCCATGGCATTTTAACATCATATCTACCACTAAAGAGCTATTTTCCATGTTTCAATTAATCTGTTCATACATATTATAGCACCATTATCTATTGCCAAATATATGTGAAGGATATACAACTTTTGAGTTAAAATTAGTTTTTGTAACATTGAACTGTACATTGATGAATATGTGTTGAAATTTGTAACAACTGTAATTTGTTAGAAAACAAGACCCGGCTATCCTGTATAAATATTATTGTATTATTATTGTATTATTATTGTATTATTATTATTATTATTATTATTATTATTATTATTATTATTATTATTATTAATCCCCTCGCCCGGCGGCGCGAAGCGCCGTCCAGGGCCGAAGGCCCTGGGGCGAGGGTGCTAATCTTGACGGAATTTTTCCCCGCGCTTTTTTATGCAAGGGGAAGTGAAAGTAGCCTTTATGTCGGAATATATATATATTTGTATGTATGGTAAACGATCCTTTATTGTTGCCGTGGTAACAAAGGAAAATTGGGGTTAGAGAGGGATAATTTGGCAGTGCAAGGGGTTAAGTTAGGATTATTAGGGTTAGGAATTGTGATTGGGACGTACGTACTATAAACGGCTTTTGGGAAGTTACATTTGGCGTTTAAATTTAAATTGACGTCAGCGCGACAAATGTACCTTTACGCCGCCGTCCTCCCCCCCCGAAAACCGAAAGCGTTTTTTTGGGGGGGGGGGCGGCGGCTTGGGTTTTCGGAGCGGGCGGCGTACTAGAAGTTGCAGAACCTCTGGACTAAAGCATCAAATAATACAGACTTTTTTCAGCTGATTTCAAGCCGTAATTGTAGACTGCAGTGTTAACGGGCAAGAACAGACACAAATAAAGGTAAATAAATTAATAATTTCTCAAATAATGGCTAATAATAGTACACTGCAAGTCTGTGTTGAGCAATTAATTTGCCTTTTCTGCATAGTTTTTTTGGTTAGGGTTAGTAATTTGGCTAGATTTAGGGTTAGGTTTAGGGTTTTGATGATATTAGGTTAGCATTTCGTTGTACGGCATGCAAATTTTGAAACTATTTACATATGACCAGTTGCTACGACCAGCTTCGCCACTGTGTTTTACTAACTTCTCGAGTGCCATTATAACTCGATAATCACACAAGACAAAGCTTTTTATTCCTTTTATAAAATAACACCATTAAATTAACACTAAAAGCCCATGAAAAATGCAGATTTAACTGTTATAAGCGGCGTTGCTATGTGCGTTGCTAGGAAACATGTTAGCGATTTTAGCGATGAAAATGTATTCAACGTTGCAGTTAAAACATTCTCTTGTGTTAGTACCTTGATTAGTCTTGTATCCAGGTATTCTTTGACTTCCTTTTGTGATTTACACTACGTCAAAAACGACAAAATCTACGCGAGGAACACGTCAGCTTAGCTTATGCTTTAATATTGACTTATAATGACACGGTTTTTTATCTCAATCAGATAGCATGTTGTCGCTCATTTACTTCCGATTATTTTATAATACGAGATATATTGCATGTATGTGTCAGCTCAACCAACAAGCAGGTGCACCCTTGATCAATGTGGTGATAATGTGATATAATTTACTGTAATGCATTGCATCAATGACAATGTTGTGCTTTTAATTTTTGTATGGGCATAAAGGCATTTGTACATTTGAGTAGTGTAAACAAGCATTGTACATGTTTATAGACCTACACATGTTATGCCTGGCCTGGCCTCCACTTGCATATATCTTCTTCTGTTCAGGTTTATAAACATTATATACCGCACCTTCAAAAAATACTCTGAACACATTTGCTTAGTTTTTAATGTATCGGGACCCTGCTCCTTTATCAAAATGACACATTATAGTTACAAAAGTGAAGTCCTATTTATAACAGATTACAAGATGATGAATTCAAAAAAAGTCTCTCAGGTTCAGTTCCATGGGAATAAAGCTGTTTAATTTATATGTCCAGAATCATATTTTATTCCCCCAATTTAAAAAAATGCACATATAAATGCTCTTGTGGTGCATGCCCAATTAGTGTGTTGCCAGATTTGTTGATGAAGGTAATACTTTTAATTCGAGTGATCACACATATTATATTAATTTTACATTTGATTGTTTGTTTGTAAGAAATGTAATAAAATCTATGTTAATAAAATCTACTTTAAATATCCTTCAGAAAGCACTTAAACAAGAGTAGCTTAAATATATATATAAAACCGGCATTGCATATGCAGTTCTATTCCAAGGACAAAAGTGTTTCCCCAGAAACACTACAACTTACTTCCAAAGGGGTTTTGAGTGGGAGAGATTATAAACGGTATAGAAAAATGTTTCAAAATGCATAACAGGCAATCTGTTGGCACTTTTTACTCAAGTTTTTGCTTAATAATAATAGTAGCAAATAATGTTGTAACTTAATAATAGTAACAAATATTAACTAGAATTTATAATGTGAAAAATGATGCCCTGTATTATATATAGCAAAACCTGCTAGACACGTTATGTACGTAGCAGCCTCAAAATGATTAATTGTCAGTAGTGAGATACTTTTTGTACGCTTTGAGTTTTGAGTGCTTTGATTGAATAATCCCAAAGATATATATACATGCATTTTCAGTAAGTTATTATACAGTGTGACATCACAGTGAGGATCCGGCCTTTACATATGAAACAAATCTTAATCATTGCAGGTTGATATAATAATGCACCCAAAAAAGTAAACACTTTGAGTTGTTTAGTTTGATGTCTAATTATGAAACAATGAAATTCAGAACAACACAAGATTGATAGTTTAAAGGCTCTCAGAGATACATGTAGTGTTTTCTATAAAGTCCATTCGATTGGCAAATCAATGGGTTATTGATTTTTATCGCCTATTACGGTGGGCGAGGGGTTGTTGCGTACACGTATTTCTAGTACTACTAATAATAATGCATTGACATGCAGATTATACCATATTTGCCATGTAACAAAGCATATATATGGCATTGTGTACTATAGTACTATAGATGGAGTACTGTAAACACAGATTATATATGGAATACATGCCAGTATACAAAACATGGACGTCAAGATCATATCGTCAGAAACATAATATTCCTGGTTGAAAAAATGATAACCTTCTCATTGCCAGTGACGGCCTCTAACCATTGAGCCATCGGGATTCAGATGGAGAGACGTTACAAAGATGCACTGGTTCTAATGATATATGTACTGCCTATGCACAGCAGTTACTATATATTTCAGTAATGACTAATGATTGGGTGTTAATATATACACTGCTGTTATATCAATAGAATCAGTACATCAATGTAACGTTCGCTCACCATCTGAGTCTTGGTAGCTCAATGGTCAGAGCATCTCACTGGAAATCAGAAAGTTATCCCTGTCCGGACACACAATAATTTTTCTGAGGATATGAGCTTGCTTGACAATCATCCATGTACTGTATTGTCTGTTTCCCCCCGAGCTCTCCTTTATTCACTACAGTTGTACAGCAGTGTATATATTAAGTATTAACACTGACAAGTATACATAGTAATGCTTGTTTATTGCTACAAAATTGTAGGCCAGGCCCAGGTCATATAAACACAGCAATAGTATGCATGTTTTTTCACCCTAAACTACTGTATATATAGGCTAATTATCAAACATATAGTATTTATAACTTGAGGTACACAAAAATAATAAACATACTGTACATGCAATTCCAAAATTTGTACTACACTTACTATTCAGCGGTATTATAAAGAACAAATGGTATATATTTTAAGCAGGCTAGGACTGTCCATTGTTGCATGGATTTAATTCCAACTGTCAAAATATTATACATATATGTTTTGAAAATTCAAAACATTACACACCTTCAAATTTTCCCAAATCTCTCTGTTAAGTATTTCAAAATGTGTCTATTAGATTTCGGAGCTTGGAGCAAATACACAATACAGTGTACAATATTTAAATAACATTAAAATTAGCGAGTCAAGTCAAAAAGTTAAACGATAAAGTGAAGCACTGAAGCACTCAGCAATTGGTTTATCCCAAACTTCTCTTCAGTGTTTTCAGTCGTATATTACTAATAGGAGACAGCGTACGTGCTGTGGAAATGATCTGTCCGATGAGCTGTCGATTACCCATGGTGTTCCTCAGGGAAGCATCCTAGGACCCCTGTTGTTTATCATCTACATCAATGACTTGCCGGAGGTGCTGAAATTCTCATGTGCGTAAGTCTATGCAGATGATACGGTGATCTACTGTTATGGCTCCACTACCCAGGATTTAAGTAAAAAGCTAAACGAAGACCTCCTGATGGTAGCGAAGTGGCTGAACAATCATAAGCTTACACTGAACTTGGAGAAAACAAAATGCATGGTTATAGGTAGTAATCGCAAACTGGAAAGTAAAATAGCTCTAACATTGTCGATCTTAAATCACAATATAAATAGTGTTACAAATTTTAAATATCTAGGAATTTTCATATCAGCAGATTTTACATGGACAAATCATATTGAATATAGTATTAGTAAAGTTAATCAAAGGCTTGGTCTCCTTAGACGGATTAAGCACTTACTACCACTTAAATCACGCCTTCTTTTTTATAATAGCCTTGTTCTCCCTTTATTTGATTATTCAGATATTGTTTGGGGAGACAAACATAACATAACTATTATGTCTAGCTTGCAGATCCTACAAAATAAGGCTGCTAAAATAATATTAGACAGACCACTATATACATCCGCCGCAGAAGCACTTGCCACCTTAAAGTGGGTATCTCTAGAAAAAAGACGGTTTATGAGAAGATGCTTGTATATATATATAAGTGCTTGAATGGTCTGGTAGAGCACCACATCAGTTTATTAAAACACGAAGATCAACATAATTACAACACACGCAACAAGGATAAGCTTAGTTTGCCAAGCACAAGAAGGAACTGGGGAAAACAGAGGACAGGTTACCACGCAGTTAAAGACTACATCACACTTAGTAAGGGCATTAGAAATTCGCAAAACATGCACAGTTTTAAACGTAGTATTTTAGATTTTTAATATAGTTTTATACTTCATAGTTTTATGTTTTTAACATTATCTATTTACAATTAGTAGTTTATATATATTAACATATATATTCATATTTTTATTATTCTTTCATAGAGGTCCTTTTTGAAAATCATGTAAATGAAAAAGTTTCCTCAATAAGATTATTATTATTATTATTATTATTATTACTGAACTGAACTGAAGCCGAAGGTAATGGCTATTCGTACGGTAGCCGTACGACGCTATAGTCTCTTAGAATTCAACGAAATACGGGTAAATATCATCAAAATCCTAAACCGCCTAACCCTAATCCTAACCAAATTGCTAACCCTAACCAAAAAAAACTATGCAGAAAAGGCAAATTAATTGCTCAACACAGACCGGTGAGTCGGTGACAATCACAATGTACATAATTATAATAGTCCTTTTACCTTTTACTTGTGTCTGTCTTTGATTATCTTGTCCTTCAACACTACAGTTTCGGCTTGAAATCAGCAGATAATATCTATAGTAATGTTTGTTACAAACAAACATTGCCATTTCCTCACAAAATCATCGGATGCAGTAGGTTTTTATGGCAATATAAATTTCGCCGTCAATGGCGGCTTCTTCCGGAAAGCGGTTTGTCGCGCTGGCGTCAATTTAAATTTAAATTACGCCAAATTAACGCACCAAAAAACCGTTTCAATACCGTTTCAATTTTTGCATTCGCAATCATGTGACGGTTGCAATTTAAATATTAATTCAAATCTACCAATCAGCTTCTGTCTATATCTCGTTACCATGGCCAAATTTTCTAATGCCGCGCATGATCGACGACGTTGATCCTGAATATATATATATATATATATATATATATATATAGTACAATATCTACAGACACGTGTTTCGCTGTTCCACAGCTCATCAGTGTAGCTTGGTACAATCTAGATATGGACATGAGTACTAATTATACACAAACGATTGCCAGTGACAACCGCTTGTGGGATAAACAGCGGTCATGCGCACATCCAGAGAGCGTGAAGCGGTATAGGGCCAGAGTGCTCAAACTACCATATATATATATATATATATATATAATATATATATATAATATATATATATATATATATATATATATATATATATATATATATATATATATATATATATATACAAGGAAACTGAAAGTGACTCTACATCAGGGCGCCCTGCTCTACATTACGCCTGGAATCCGTGATGAGGGACTAAACGCCGGTCGATATTAGCACCCTCGCCCTCAGGCCTTTGGCCGGCGTTTGGCGCCGGGCGAGGGGACAATAAAGAATGTAGTTTGACCAACTCAGACAAAACACTCTTAAAATAATGTATAAATCACCGTTTGCCGGCACAATAGCGTCCAGAATACCCATTGAATAGAAGAAAAATGATTCATTTCATTTGCTTTCGTGTTCTAGTAGTATAGAAAGTGGGGCTACCGGCGCATTTTTCCATTTTTCATGTCTCAACTTTTTTCTCTGATTAACGCAGCACTTTTTCGTTTTTAGATTCCACATATAATTTTCAAGCAAATATGTGGAACCAAAAAACGGAAAAAGTGCTGCGTTCTCCAGAGAAGTTGAGACATTCAAATGGAAAAAGTTCGCCGTTAGCCCCACTTTCGAGACTACTAATAGACGATGTGTCGCATGGTTTGGAGCCTATGAGGCGTGTGTCAGATTGTAGGCTACAGAGTGAGGTGTCTAGACGTGAGGCTGCTGTGGGTGAGGATGTCGCTCGTAACAAGATTATGTCAAGCAATATTATGTATGATCCTGGTATGGGTTTTATTCCAACTAGTGAGTTGAGTGGGACTCGTAATTCGAAAGGGTCTAAGGACTTGGCTATATTAAATAATAAAACGACTCTTATGAAAAGGTCTGGACGTAAACGTGACTCTGTTGTGGGTGGTAATGTCGCTCGTAGTGGTATACTATTGAGTGGTGGTGCACGTGATCCTGCTATAGGTTCTGGTAATTTAGTTATACCGAATATTAAGATGAGTTTTCTAGAGAGGATGTCTAGCTATCTTGTTGATGCTAAAGCATTGGGGTATAAGTGGATGGACCTTATTAGAAGGGGATCTAGAGAGAACGTTATTAACAGAGTCACCAGAGTTAGGGAGGTCAGAAAGTCTAGACGTGATCTTAGACGATATGTGAGGAGGTCACTACTAAGTCAGGCGGCCTCAGACAAAGAGTACGAGAGAGTCACTAGTCTTATTGCTAAGATGAAACGTCCTACTGTAGTGCAAAGGAGAGTTGCTCTTAAAGGGTACACCAAGTCGTATAGTGTTGAGGTGGTCTACAATAAGGATCCATTAAAACAACTAGTCAATACTAGAGGAGTAGTGGGCTCGACTTTACAGAAAGAGTTAGAGAGACTGAGAGGTTTAAAGTTTTCTGAGATATTGAAAGTGACTCTAGAGAAACAAATTGGTGATGGAGAGTCTGTGTTTAAGACAGCCTTCTTCCATAGCGTAATCAAAACAGTGATTAGTAGTGTTGATATTAGTGGGACTACAAAGCAATCTAGTGAGGAGATAGTAAATCGTATTGCTGTGTGGTTGTCAGAGGGGTCTGGGTGGGTTGTGGATAATATTGATGATCACTTTATTAATGTAGTGGTGTATGAGCCTCTTAAAGGATCGAGTTATATTGAGCTACCAGAAGAGTTGAAGAACGCGTCTAAAGGTTTGATTAATATAAAGAACAACGATGACAAGTGTTTTATGTGGTGTCACGTGTTTCACAAGTGTCCTGTAGGAAAGGATCCGCAGAGAGTGTCGAAGCATAAGAAGAACGTAGGTTCTGTGAACTATGAAGGAGTGAGATTTCCAGTTAATACGAGACAGTACAACAAGATAGAGAGGCAGAACGGTACTAGTATCAACGTGTTTGGGTACGAGGACAAGCAGCCATTCCCTATTTACGTTTCTGAGGAGAAGTACGAGGATCATATGGACCTGCTACTTATAACTAGTGGTAGTAAACGACATTACGTATACATCAAAGACTTTGATAGGTTTATGTGCGGTCAGTCTAAACACAAGTGTCGCAAGAACTTCTGTAGGTACTGTCTCCAATGTTTTACTACCAGTAAGATTCTAGAGAAACACAAGGAGGTTTGTATGGTGATAAATGGCAAGCAAGCGATCAAGATGCCAGATGAAGGAGACAACACTCTTGAGTATAACAATTACCACAAACAATTAGAAGTGCCGTTCGTAATATACGCAGACTTCGAGGCTATCACAGAGAAGATAGACAACGTGACACCACTCACAGGATCGTACACTAGCGAGTATCAAAGACACACGGACTGTGGGTATGGGTACAAAGTAGTGTGCTGTTATGATGATAAATATAGTAAACCATTAGAGATGTTTCGAGGTAAGAACGCTGTTAGGAAGTTTATGAAAAAGATGTTAGATGAGGTTAAGTACTGCAAGAAAGTTAGAAAGGAGCATTTTAATGAGGACATGGTGTTGACCAGAGCTGATAAGACTAACTTCAAGGAATCGACTAAGTGTCACATTTGTGATGGGAAATATAAAAGTGGAGACGTGAGAGTTAGAGATCATTGTCATATCACTGGTAAATATAGAGGTTCAGCACATCAGTTATGTAATAGGAACTATAGATTGACTGGTAAGATACCTGTCATATTTCACAATCTAAGAGGATACGATAGCCACTTCATAATGCAAGAGATAGGCAAGCTAGGTCAGAAAATCAACGTCATACCAAATAATATGGAGAAATATATGGCATTCATGTTAGGTAAACATCTAGTGTTTCTAGATAGTTTCCAATTCATGAGCTCTAGTCTAGTCAACCTAGTAAACAACCTACCAAGAGATTGTCTTAAGTACACGTCCGAAGTATTTCAAGGTGAGGAGTTAGAGTTGATGTCAAGAAAGGGTGTGTACCCATATGACTATATGGATAGTTTCGATAAGTTCGAAGATATAAAGCTACCTTCAAAGCAAAGCTTCTACAGTGTGCTAAACGACGAACATATATCAGACGCTGATTATGAACACGCACAAGAAGTGTGGAAGACGTTCGACTTGAATAGTATGGGTGCAGAGTATCACGATGTGTACCTCAAGACTGATGTGCTACTATTGTCTGACGTGTTTGAGAACTTCAGAAAGACTTGCAAGCAGTACTACCAACTAGATCCTTGTCACTACTTCACATCACCAGGACTATCATGGGACGCTGCTCTAAAGATGACAGGAGTGAAACTTGAGTTGGTGACTGATATCGACATGTTTCAGTTTATTGAGAAAGGAATGCGAGGTGGCGTCTCTTGTATCACGCATAGATATGGTAAGGCCAATAATAAATATATGAAGGACTATGATAGTAGTAAACCATCGAAACACATCGTATACCTAGATGCGAATAACCTTTACGGTTGGGCTATGTGTCAGTACCTACCGACTGGTGGATTTGAGTGGGTCGAGAAGTTCGATCTTAACGAATATAAGGATGACTCAAGCAAAGGAATACTATTAGAGGTTGACCTGGAGTATCCAAAGGAGTTACACGATCTTCACAACGACTATCCTTTAGCCCCTGAGAGGATGAAAGTAAGTAGTGATATGTTGTCAAACTATTGTAAGACAATCCAAAACAAGTTTAAGATATCTGTAGGAGAGGTTGCAAAACTTGTACCTAACCTAAACGGTAAGAGTAAGTACGTCGTTCACTATAGAAACCTACAATTATACAAGAGTTTGGGAATGAAGGTTAAGAAGATACATAGAGTACTTAAGTTCGATCAGTCACCATGGCTCAAGCAATATATCGACTTTAATACAGACAAGAGGACCCGAGCGAAGAACGACTTTGAGAAGGATTTCTTCAAGCATATGAACAATAGTGTATTCGGAAAGACTATGGAGAATCTGCGAAAGCGTGTGAACGTGGAGTTAGTGACAGACGAGGAAAAGCTGAAGAAACTAACGTCGAAACCAACCTTTGTAAGCAGTAAGATATTTGACAATAACTTGGTAGCAGTTCATAAGATCAAAGAGATACTAACTCTAAATAGACCAGCATATGTGGGTATGTGTATTCTAGACCTATCGAAGACATTTATGTATGACTTCCACTACAACAACGTCAAAAAGAAGTATGGCAGCAAAGCCAAACTACTATTCACAGACACTGATAGTATAATGTATGAGATCAAGACGGAAGATGTGTACAAAGACATGTACGCTAACAAGGAAGTGTTCGACTTTAGTGGATATGACAAGTCATCTCCCTACTTCGACCTAACTAACAAGAAGGTTATTGGTAAAATGAAGGACGAGACGTTAGGAGTCCCAATCGTTGAGTTCGTTGGTTTAAGGTCGAAAATGTATAGCTACATAAAAGAAGACGGAAAAGGTGGGAAGACTGCTAAAGGTATCAAGAAGAGTACCATTAGAAACAACATAAGACACGACAACTATAAAAGTGTCCTGACAAATGGTGAGCAAATGTCTCACATAATTAAAACTATTCGCAGCAAGAGCCACCGACTAGGAAGCTACGAAATAAGTAAGATATCCTTGAGCTGCTTTGACGACAAACGACATATACTACCAGATGGTGTGTCTAGCTATGCGTATGGACATTACAAAATAGTTTAAAATCAGATGCTCAAATTTCTCAAATGCTTTTTGGTCTCTAGGTGTCTATATTTAGAGGTCACATGGTATGACTGATCACATGTCTCACACACCCACTTATGAGTTCTCATCCACTCTTTAGTTTGCGCTCTGGATGCTACTAAAGCTTCTTCTTTGGTTTGGTAAATTCTTGGTCTTGCCATTATATATTACTATATATTTTATTTACCCACTCGTTGTAGTATGGATCTTCTCTTCCGTCCCAACCTAGATCCTTGTATACTACATTATACAGGTTATACTCGAATCGTGCCTTGACCTTACCAGGTTTGAGGTCGTTAAAACTACCTCTCAACTCTATACCTCTTCTAGAGCATATTCTTATGATATAGAAAATATATTTCGATATATTCTTGACAACTAGTTTGTTTACTTTAAGAGACCACACTATCTTTATAAAATCACTGACCACTATTGGTATGTCACTCTCGTTAACTAGTCTTTTGCTAGTCAACGTTCTCTCTAGCCATTTACTGTAGCTGTGAGCCGATTTCTTGTACATCCAAATGTTAGGTGTGAAGTTTCTTACACGTCCGTAGGTAGTCTCTCCACACTTGTTACAAATAAATACACCATCTTCGATTTGGGTTCTGTGGTTACTACACTCGTAACAGTATGTGGTGTCGTACCACTTTTTTGGTCTTGCGTCCTTAATTCCATTCTTGATCTCGTCCAATGTGTACCCTAATGTGGTACCACTCCACTTTTTTGATGCAATCTCATCCAATGTATACCCAGCGTGGAACATTCTCATTGTACGTTCGTCAACCATTTAAGTTACTATACTATATATGTCTTTAGACTATAGTGTGGTAACTTTGTGGTTGTCGGTTAGTGTCTCCCACTCACACTTTATTGCTGTGACCTGTTTTAGAGCGTCTGACAGTAACTGTTCCAACTCTTCTATCTGACTAGCTTGGAGTACCTCTGTCAAGTTACGCTTTTTGTTAAATTCCATAGCCATCTCCTTTAAAGTTTTGGCGCATATTATACTACTCTATATATTAGATAACCTAAAGGTATTCCAACAACTCCAACGAATACCATTTGATATTCTTTCATCTCATCTGAGGGTTTGTAATAGTCTGACGACTCAGGCTCTTTACTAAATGTCTTCCCATCATACTGTATAGTCAGTACTTTTCTTAGTTGATCCAAAGCGTGGTTCGTGTCGTTAATATCTGCGTTAGCATCTGACAACTGTTGCCTTAATTCCTGGATTTTGTCTCTCTGACGAATCTCATTCTCGTAGAACTTTTCTTTCGCTCTTGCGAGACTCTCCAATGCTTTGTTGTGTCTCTTTATCTCTGTCTCGTAGCCTGTATGGTTTAGCTTGCTGAATATGAACCCAGCTCCTGCGAATGCTATGGCGTTGAACAAACCACCTGCTATCACACTAGCCATTATGTATTACGTTAGATTACTTTGAGAACGGGTCAATAGGTAAGTATTTCTTGCTCTGCGCCCACTTAACGAGTAGCGTTGAAACGCCTACAGCAGTCGCTAACTTGAGGGTGCCCTTCACTGATTCTGGGGTACCCAACGGTTCTTTTAGTATTTTCTTTGATGCCATCGACACGGCTACGGCTCCAGCAGTCACGAGGGCTGCGTCGTATAGCTCGTTCATCAGTTCTTTTCTGTCTATTGATGCCATATATTATACGATATGTTTTAATCTACACTGTCGAGTTTACGTGACGGTTCTATAACGACGTTCTTAGGCTCTTCGGTTACTACTTGTTTGTCTTGTCTCATCGTGTAATACAGTGAACCAGCGGCTATAACCACTCCAATAGTACCTATGATGTATCCGTAGTTAAAACTATCGTCCTCTTTTATCACTCTCTCTCTCATCTTCCTCTCTTTGGCTGCTTTAGATATAGCAGCCAAGCGTTTGCCTGCCTCTACTCTCTTAGGGTCTTTGGTCCTTGTTGTCGACGTTATAATAGGTACGGACTCGCTGTCAGTCATCTATATTATACATGATATCTAGTCACAGACCATCTCACAGTCATCTCACAGATTATCTCACAGACCATCTAACAGATTATCTCACAGTCATCTTACAGATTATCTCACAGTCGTATCAAAGATAGAGTATTCGATGAAAGTATCTTTGGTGATTAGATAGTGTGGTTTCACTCTTGAATCTCCTATTACAGTACTCACACAGAACTCTAGAGTCTATCATATATGTCTCTATGAAATGTATTATCTCGTGTTGGTCTGAGGATAGTAATGTGTTGTACCCTTGTGATCTTAGTCTCCTTAACACCCTCAACTGGTTATTCCTAATAACCCCATTACCTTTCGGTGTTTTGAACTCTATAGCAAAACCATTGTATCTCTTATGTAGTTGTGGAACTATCAAATCTGGTTGTCCACCACTGTAACCTTTCTTCCATCCATCTATTCTTTTAGCAGATGTGTCTTGATACTCCCCCAACCCTGGGATGACTATTGTTGGGTGGTACTCTCTAATGTACTTCACAATGTCATAATGCAAGTCTGTCTCATTCATAATCGATAGTTGGTTATGTTGTGTGTACTGACCCGTCTTTCTAATAGATGGTAGAACTTCTGAGAATACCCATTTTCTAAAGTTTTCTGCTGACTCTAGTTTAGACGAGAATATTAGTCTGTATAGACCACTCTCATTTATTTGCCAAACTTGCCTATTCTGAATTTGTCTATTTTGACACTCGAAATCTCGGGTCCCAGTTTGGGACCTGAGATTTTGAACCTTTCTTTTCTCATCGTCTTTCACACGCTGTTGTATAGCTTTGGAAGGTCTTTTATATCCCAAGATTTCAGCTACCTCTTTTCCGTAGAACCAAATATTATCTCCATCTTTTGTAGTAGTGACTGACGTGTCGTTATTTCTAAATATTTTAGTGATACTCATCACCTATAATATACCACATGTTTTATTTTTGTGTTTAAATAGCAGTCATCTTAAGAAAGTAACCACTTAATAGCACGAACGCGTGATCTGACCAAGGTCCTGTTTTAGGACCTTGGTCAAAGTGACCCTTCTATCGATCACAAACATACTGTTAATAGGGGGTCACATGTAATGTCTTAATGTTTTACTACTATTTGCATGCTATTAGGACATCTTAATTATAGTCTTCAAAGTAGCAGTTACTTTTAAGAAAAGCTGACACCCTGTTTTAAAGGGGGTCGGAATCGGACCCCCCTTGTGTCTCATATAATTTATTATACCTTTTCACCATTCCATTAATTGGTGGGCATAAGTCAGTCACGTTATCGTCCAACACTTTAACGTCTGATAGGAACATTGACTCATTGTAAGGAAGACCTCTAAGATACGATCTTAGTTGTGTCAGTATCTTTTTGTAGCTAGTATGTGCGAACTTACAGTGCTCCACTCTACTCGTCAGATTGGATTTAGCCAAGTAGCCTTGGATGATCACACCAGGACCACTAATACAAGCAATGATTAGAGGGTTAACGGTTATCGATCCAGCTACAATCCCTACTGTCGTTAGCCCTATGCTGGTCATGTTTAACGATAGTTTAATTTTCTTCAACCTCTTGTATTTCCATTTGTAACAGGCTTCTAGTTTGTGGTAGTACGCGTACAAGCGTTTGAGCTCTAGCTCCTCTTCCTCTGACATATCCTTTGATATATGATTGAAATCAACAACTGACTTCTTCCTCATATATATTAGCTCACATCATATTCCTCCATCATATCTTTACCAAATAGTATTATGTCTCGGCTCGTCACGTAGCCAGAGACAATCCTCACACCGTAGAACTCTATCATAGACGGGTACTTGTAAGGTGCGAGTAGTGTTTTTGGTCGATGCACTCCAAAGATCGTTACGTAAGGAGACCCTATCTCTTCGTAATTAGCTGTGAAGTCTGAGTCTGTTGATCTTATGTTGTTCACCTTAACGTAGGAGTTACCCATCCGCCAATGTATTGATATCATATGTCTCTTGGTGGTGTCGATATTATTTGGGATTGTACACATGTACTCCTTTGCTGGAGCTCCACCACCATACGATAATTTATCGCCTCCTTTGTATCCTATGTATTTGTCCCACGATCCATCATCGTTTGAGATAATCGCCTCCCAATCTTTCGTAGTTACCCTCATAGCTAACCTCACTACCATAAAAACGGATATGTCGCAGTATTGCATACGTGGACAGTTAAAGTGTACTCCAGCTTCAAACAGAATTGGAGTTAGTTCGGGGGATAGGAAGCTATGACCATTGTTAACACCAATAATAGGACCATACGTTGGATCGTATTGTACTAACATGTTCGTTTTATCTCTAATGGTTTTCACTTTATTTGTTCCACTGTGGTATTCCACCATACTCACAGCATGGTTTGTGACGTTAAAATCAAATAGAACGTTATAGGACTGCGTTCTAAAGTATTGCGATAAGTACACAGACTCCAACACTTTTTTATTGATAGCATCCCAATCATCTTCTGGATCTGCTATGTTTTTGAGTGTCCTGAACGCCATATCTATGTCTCCAGACATCCTCCCACCGCTCACGCTTAACTTAGGGTCACTGTCTAGATGTCTCTTCGCTCTTCTTAGTATTTTATCGCTCTCGTAGTCTCTGTCCTCAAACCCATAACTTAGACTCATTATGTTATAACACATATTTGCTCACTAAATAGCCAGACACAGCCGAAACCACTAGAATTAGCCCCAACTCTGTCGTGTTACCTGGTGACGCCTTTGATGCCTCCAGACGGTGTATCACCTTTGGTTTATCAAGTGTCTCCTGGTGTGTCACGTTTGGTGTCAGACTATTCGTCACCTTTGGTTTATCAAGTGTCTCCAGATGTTCTCCACCTTCTTGGTGAACTTTCTTAACCTCCGTAGTTTTTGTGTAGTTTAACCTACTATTTACCCCAAACTTCATACTCTGTGTAGCAGTCTTCAATAGGTTGTTGTACCCAGCGATTTTGTTCTTGAGGATTACAACGTTACTTGGCATTAACCACGTAGACGGCGACAGTGCAAGGTTTTGGACAACGTTAGTGTCTTTAATCGACTTGTTCATGTTGAGAATCCACGTTGAAACGTCGTAGTTTATAACACTGTCCTCCACCAACTTTCGGAACTCTTGCTGAGTCTCTAGACTACCTGCGGAATCACCAACGACTGACACACGTGTCCTCGCTTGTGCACCAAGTGTAGAGTAAACAAAGGCTTCTATAGACTGATTTATGTATTGTCTCCCAATGTTGGTAAAACCATTCGACACCAGAGGAACGTATCGTTTGTAGTCGTTCTTAACGTCGTTAATCGTGAAGACTCTCTCCTCACCTGTTGTACCATCAGCAAGGACTTTACCTTGGTAGTAATGTTTTTTAGGAATCTTGTCTGTCTTACCATACAATTCTCCAGCGTTAAACTCTTTACTTATCGATCTCATACTCTCACCACCTTCCATCCTTCTGAGAAGTCTCCTAACAGTAAAGTACAGATGAAACCTCATCACACTTGTGATAACAGGGTGGACTTCTTGTGAGGGTGATAAGTGTTGTAACGACACTCCACAACAGAAACTTGCACAATATGTTGCAAACACAACCCTATAGTAGCTCTCACCATCGTTCCACTTTGACTTTGTCTTTGATGTGATGATTAGTAGTATTGGTAACTTTGAGAGAAAGTAGTTCTTTTGATTAACGAATACTCTAAAGTTATTCACTGGGTAGTTCAACACGTTTTCCGTCGGATAACCATCCCAAAGTCCCCAGTGGTTCTTACGACCTTTTAATAGTGGTTGGATAGTTCCACCAGATAGCCATATTTTTGGAAACTTGTCGTCATGACCTTTTGGAGACTTGTTGTTGTGTAACCAAATCCACATACTCTTGTCGTTTTTGAAGGTATCACTAGTTATGTTCGTGCTTATGATGTCGTTGTTTCTAAAATATATGTCAACGCCATTAACCTCACCATCTTGTGAGACAGTTGGATCGAACTCAAACTTGCTCAAAGTGATGTGAGGGTACTTTTTGACTAGATTCAGCTTAGCCACGCGTATGGCGTTAGCTATCTCTTCCTGGTCAGGTATCATTGGTTTGTTTATCGTTAGATACTTAGTGTACTCCGGGTTGTTCTTAAACCTACTTGAGTCTACCGAAACGTCACCAATATTAGTTTTCGTCACGAAGAATATATGTATATGCATATTGTCGTCAACGTCAAGAAAAAACCTATTCTTGTCAGCATAAGGGTACTTTCTTTTGAATGCGTCCATCATAAGATACCGTACGTTATATGAGAGTGGTAGTATTGATTAGTGGTTCAACGAAAACTATAGACCTACCAGAGTCAATTCTAACAACTAACTCAGACCCTCACTTACTAGTGAAGAAGGCAACCATCTTTTGGGATTACGTTAACGTAACCACAGCTAACAACAAGATAACTTACAACAGTAATGACCACGTTTTTAGCCCTGGGTATCACACCTTTAAAATGATCGCCGACGACTTGAGAGAGTTAGGAGACGTGAAGCTAGTGGCTAACAGACACGACTCGACGTGTACGATAACAACTGATCAACAAATAGGACTGTTTAAATTTGGACAACTCCTAGGATTTGATGAAAACACTACAATAGCCACCACAAAAACCAGTCCTAACGTTGTGAACGTTAACAGAGGACTGAAATACATACAAGTAACGTCTAGTATCGTGGACAGATCTAATAACATAGTTAATGGTAACAAAAGTGACTGTATCGCAGTACTGCCAATAACTAGCACGCAGACACTCAAAGGCTCTGTACAACATTTTGGTGTTGGGTCGAAAATCCTAATAGACAAAGGAGTCATCAACCAACTAGAGTTCAAGATAACAGATCAGGACGATAACAGTGTTAACGTTGGTAATGTGCTATTAGATTTACACATCATGTAGTGTATATGGAGCAAGAACTAAGAGATATTTACTATAATCCATCAACTGGTTACCAGTCTGCTGAGAGACTGTACCAAAGAGCGTTGGAAGATGGACTAAGTGTTAGTAGAGCAAAGATAAAGGACTGGCTAAAATCTCAAGACACATACACCAGGTACAAACCAGTTGTTAAGAAACACAAGTTTAGACAAACGTTTGTTGACTATCTTGGTGAGCAGATACAGACGGACTTGGTCGACATGGGTAAGTACAAACATAAGAACAACGGATACTACTGGATACTAACAGCCACTGAGATCCTTAGTAGGTATGCTTTCGCGATACCTGTCTACAGGAAAGACACGAAAAACATGACTAAGGCTGTAGCAAAGTTACTAGAGAAGGCTAAGGTTAGATTTGGTGAGTATCCAAAGCTGGCTCAGTTTGACGACGGTAAGGAATTCTACAACGTTGGTGTGAAGGATCTATTGAATAAACACGACGTGAAATACTTCAGCACGAACTCTGATAAAAAGGCAGCAGTCGTGGAACGGTTTAATAGAACACTCAAGACGTCTATGTGGAAATACTTCTACAGTAAGGGAACGTACAAGTGGATTGACATCTTGGACCAGCTCGTTGAGAATTACAACAATACTAAACATAGTACCACACTTATGAAACCTAAAGATGTGAGCAAGAAAAACGAAAACGAAGTATGGACGACGTTGTTCGGACACCATTTCGGTGACTACCCACTACCAAAGTTCAAAGTAGGTGAGACTGTCAGGATATCAAAGTACAAGAGCATATTTGCAAAAGGGTATGAGGCTAACTTCACTGAGGAGCTATTCAAAGTGACAAAGGTCATACGTGGTGACCCTACCGTGTACGAGATAGAGGACCATGAAGGGGAACCTATCATTGGTAAGTTCTACGAGGAAGAGCTATCAGCTGTTGATAAAAAAGACGATGTATACAAAGTTGAGAAGATAGTTAAGAGAAAGAAGGTGGGAGGTAAGAAAATGGTTTTAGTCAAGTGGCTTGGCTACGATAGTAAGCACAACTCATGGATACCAGAGATTGATATTCAAAATATTGAGTAGTATATAATGGCTGAAGGAGGGTTCGATGAAATCGAAATGCGAGACCGTGACAAGTTTGAGAAATATACAGACAAACAGTTAGAAGAAGAGTTCAACATGCTCAATAGTATACTCACAGAAGACGAGATAGGACCAGAATATAGTGGTATGCGCGACAGAATCACTAGGGTAAAACGAGAGATAGAGAAGAGAGACATATCAAATAGAGTACAAGACAGAATCAAATATGCGGAGACATTATTCACAGGCGGAAAAGATGGTAAAACAGTGTTAATCACTAGTAAGGGTAGTAGTGTCACCGCCCCAGCAGTAGTGTTTGCTGAACCGGAGATATATGGTGACGTCCACGACGAGAGCTTCAATTTAGCCTTCGAAGAGTCGAACGAAATCAAAAGAAGACTGGTTAAGCTAAAAACACTCAACAAAGAGTTAGTAGTAAATGATATTAAAAGAACCAATCTAATAGATAAAAAAATACGTAAATTGTACAAAAAAAGACTTAGTCATGACGATGTGTCAAGGAATATAGTCAATAGGTCGTACGTGACACCCTCAGGTTCCATTCTTTTCAAACCGGTAGGAGAAGACGGTGAATATTTGAAACCTAAACTAATACTAAAACCTGGAAAAAACGGTTTAATCTACAGTACAGACACTAAAAGTAAGAGTGCGATTGAGCAGTTTAAGAAGTTAGTTGAACAAATCCCCGTCACAACAACAACTGACGCTAGAACAGTAGACACCCCAACAACTGACGATATAACAGAAGACACCACAGTTTCAAGTGAAGACTTCCCAGTAATTGAAACAGAAGCGAACCAAGATAACGTATTTGGGTTAACAGAAAAAGAAAGTAGCGAGTTAAGAGGCGTCCTAAACTCAAGTGATACAATCGATCCAGACACTAGACCACAATTTCTAAGAGCGCAAGCTGACTATTTTCAGGACGCTATTAACAAGACTGTGGACCTTCTCAACAGAGAGGAAGTCGGTTCCACAGAGGAGCTCGAGTTGAACGAACGATTGGTAGGTCTCAAGACAGCTAGGGATAGAACCTTAGACCAATTAGAACGTGAGGAGGTTAGAGAACAACAAGAAGAGGACATCACTCGGTTACAAAAAATAAAGGAGTGGTTTAGAGAAAATTGGTTGGGTGCCTCAGCTTTAGGAATAACCATAGCCTCTTTTATCACCACAATAATAATATCTGCTAGAAGTGTTATCTTCAAAGGTGGTCAAGCACTTGGAAAACTAGGAAAAGCTATAGCTAATCTAGCCGAAAAGGCTGGTCCTCTACTGTCTGGACTGCTAAACATGGTTGCGACTGTGCTAAAGTGGGGAGCTGCAGGCATATCTTGGTTAGCGTCTAATCTATGGATCCTAGCGATAGCACTAGCTTGGTTCGTCTACGATCAGTACAAACAGAGGAAATAAAACATGTGTTATGATATAGTATGAACACTAGTGAAAAAGAGTTGCTTCCTGGATATAGACGTCGCGAAATATCTGCTATCAAAGGCACAAGAACCCGTCATGTTGTGACGCTGAACCCCAACAAAGCCAATCCAGGGGAGGAGTTATACATCGATATCCCGAAAACGAAGGGCAACACTTGTCTAATACCTTCCAGTCTCCATCTTCTATTCGACTTTAAAAGTTCGAACGTGAAGTCATGGTTTCTTAACAACCTTTCGAGACTACTACTCGAGAGACTGGTGATAAAACTAGCTGGTGAGTCCGTGTACGACAATAGTGGTGAAAGCGTCATCGGTACGTACAAAGACTTATGGAAATCTAACAGTGAGCGAGCTCAGATGGTCGAATACGGTGTAGCAAACGAGAACCTTCGAAAGTTAATCTCGAAGGATGACAGTGGCGCTGCCAGTGGAGACGTGCAAAAAGTTAGCGACGGTCTGATGTTCTCTATCCACGACACTAAACAAAAGATTCGAGTCGACAAGATTCTAGAAGATCATGGTCTATACGCACCATACAACATGAACAATAATTTCAGGTATATAATCACACTACCTAAAGCGTCTGATATTATGGTGGCTCAATCTGGATCAGCTGTGGCTGGCTACACGTTGGAGAACCTTGAGTTAGAGTACGAAACTATCGAGAGTCAATAGATTGCTAATGAAGTATCGTCTATATACGCATCAGGTAGATCTCTATCGTATGAACACGTCACACTAATGAAGACTGTGGAGTGGGACAAAGGAACCACACTAGTGAATGAAAATATTAACCTACCAAGAAAATCAATGAAAGCTATCGTTCTACTCTTCACAAATAAGACAAGAACTGACAGCGAGGAGTTCGTCTACCCAAATATAGAGTCAGTCAAACTCACTATCGAAGGTGTGCCAAATATGGTATACAGTCAAGGAATACCAAAATCAAGACTCTGGGGAGAAGCGAAAAGACTATTCGGACAAAAACTAGCCGACTGTGACCAGCACATGACTGTCCAAAAGTTTTACAAAGACGGTTTCGCTTTGGTTGTTGACCTTAGATCTATCGAAGATAACGTGAAAGTTGCCACTGGAAAAAGGATCGTGAACACTCAGTCAGGAATATTGATGGAAATCAATAAAGGAGCTACAACAGCGAACGTTATGTGTAGAATATTCGTACTATCCGACGGACTCGTAAACCTTATCAACAACGACCTACAATCAATCCAATACTAAAACATGTAGTATTCTATATGAAAACGCCTTTTAACATGCTAATTGTTGGTATGACAGCCTGTGGTAAAACACACTACCTCTTGGATATGATAGAGAAAGAATACATGAATCACTTCGATTTCATCATTCTTATATGCCCGACATTCGAATGGAACAAAACGTACACAGAGTGGAAATACTTGAGAGACCCAGACTTTATAACTATTCAGTGTGAGCAGGATAAAGTCAACGTAATTCTTAAATACGTAGCCGAGACCTACAGAGGTACCAACTCGTTGATAATATTAGACGATTGTGCTGGTGGGCAGGACGTTAAAAACAGAACAAGCGAACTAGTCAAACTAGCCTTTAGTGCTAGACACTACAACCTGTCCACAATAGTCATAACACAACAACTAACCTCAATTAGTAAACCATATCGTGAGAACACCTCAAAGTTAGTAACATTCTACAACCCTAACAGAAACGATATGAAAATTATCGTAGACGATTATCTCAACGGAGTTGATAAAGTGGAAATTCAGAGAATAATAAAACAGTTGAAAGACAACGAGTACGCAAGATTGGAGATACTTCTAAGACATCCGTACTCGTACGAAGTAGTTGTTCCGCGAAAACAAAACATATCGTATAGTATAGGACATGCCAAAGCGCAAGACAAAAAATCTTGAACCAATTGACGATCTCATTGAAGAGATACAAGACGCAGAATCCACTATTTCGGAAGAAGTAAACGACACACCACAAGTTGACGACACATCAGAAGTCGACGACACCCCACAAACTGATGTGGACAAAAAACGAGACGAGCTGACTAGACTCGCTGAGGATGGAGAACTGAACAAATCAGTCGCTTACATTAAAAAAGCATCAAGCAAAGTAATAGACAAACTGTACGTCGAGTACGAACGTAAAAGGACGCAGAAAGCTAACGAGTTCCTGACTGACCTACTTATTAGCAAGTTTAGTAGTACTCTTGGAGGATTCGACGCTATCGAAAACCCTGAAGAGCTAGCTAACGAACTAAAGAAAGACGAGCTCTTAAAACGTGACGTATATCGCATAGTCGAGAAAGTAAGACCCTACTTACCACTAATCGGCATTTTATCTGGTGGAGTCACTGTTGGTAAGCACGTGTACAACCACTCTTGTAAACCCTCTGAGTCTAGCGAAGAAGAAGGGCACGACACTGTCTACTAACAGGTCCCACCACACTTTTCCAAACTGTGTATATTCCTAATGGATCCAACTTTTGGAAAACCATCCTTGTATCGTCGTGTTCTACACTACTCTCCAAGGCTCCAGCGCTCACACAAAGTAATGAGCGCTGGAGCCATGGAGAGTAGCGTAGAACGTGTGGAACCAGTGGAGGAAAAGATAACAAGACTCAACGAAGAGTTGTTATTTATCTACCAGGTAAGAGAGCTCAAACGAGAACTCTTCGGTAATAAACAAAACGATAGGTTTAAACGTACTGTACTCGGGAAAATAATTATCAGTCACAACAGAGAGTTGCGGCTTCTCAGTCGTCTCAAATAGCTAAGACGTGTCTCATTTTAACGAATTTTATTTCGTCCCATTCTAGTAGTCTCGAAAGTGGGGTTAACAGCGAACTTTTTCAATTTTGATTGCGAAGCATGAAAAAATGGAAAAATGCGCTGGTAGCCCCACTTTCTATACTACTTGTTCTTACGATCGGGCTACGAAGGAATACGAAGATCGGAATACGAAGTGTACGGCTAATTCTAGGCAGTACTGTACCAATTTGCTTGTGTCGTATATTAGCTCATATATAGCCAATGAGGCGCCGAGTTGGCTATGAATTCATATGCGACGAAGAGCGAATGGTATATAATTGTTTTATAATATATATAGACACATGGTATTTTTATGTACTTTTTCCTGCTGTTTTATCAAGCAAATACTTTATTTCTTGCTTATGATTCACTCTGGCAAAATATTCCGTCATTTTGTTTTTCATTACGATTTTGATATGAGCTGTAGCCTACTAGTATAGGAACCAGAATAGTTCATATCCTGTGCTTGTATATATTGTATATGTATATATATTGCAACAACAGCTTAAAATTACACAAAGACAGAATTATAGAGCCTACCTACTGTACATGCAAATTACAAATAAGGAACACAAGTCACAAGTGTCATTCATTGCACTTCTGAAATTTTTGAAAGTCAGACAATGTTGCATTAAAAGGTTTTCTTACTTCATTCTTGAGATATTTCAGTTTGTATTATATGCAAATCAATCAATCAATCAATCAATATTTTATTTGCACGTTAATTAGTTATAGGCTATATACAAAATAAATAAATAATATATAATGTTGTAATCCCCTCGCCAGCGTCGAAGGCGCTGGGGCGAGGGTTATAATCTTGACGGGGTGGTAGAATGTCCGGTCGTGAACAATGTCCGGTCGTTTTGTGGGAAGTTAGTTCTGGAATATGTTTGTGCCGCGTATAAATATATGTATCCATCAACCGGAGAACATCGGTTGTCTTCGTTACGATGACTTCATTGGGCAGAAAGTGGGTAAACAAAGATACTTATCTTATGGTCGTGAGCCGGGAACATTTTTGTGTTATCATCTTTAAAAATATTTTTTTGAAGCGACTTACTGGAAAAAATGTGAAATGAGTAATTTAAAAACGAATGGCAGGTTGAAGCTGCACGAGCAGAGGAGAACGAAAGTGGACATGAAGTAAGGTCCGATATTGCCGGGAAACCAAACCAACAACAGGTAAGGTTTATACAACAACGAGGTGGAAAGACTGTGAACAAAGGCGTCAAAAATCGCGAGTAGAAACACCAGAACAACACGAAGTTCGTCTGGCCAAGAGAAGGGAAGCTTACAAGAGGAGAAGTGAACAGACAAGAGGTAAGCGACGTGATTATCTTAGAAAGGCTAACGAAAAGAGGAGTCGTGAACAGAGTGAGGAGAAACGAGAGCATAGGTTAGAGCAGTTAACAAGTAATATAAACAGTTGCGTATTGACACAAAGTCGAACGATAAAAGAGAGAAAAGATTACAGTCGTTAAAACAAAACACAGCAAGAAGGATTGCGACTGAAACAAGTCAAGAACGAGCAAAGAGACTCGAAGTGTTGAAGAAAAACAATGCAAGAAGGGTTGTGACAGAGACATGTCAACAACGAGTTGTCCGACTAGAAGTATTGAAAGAAAACGCAGCAAGGACGAGACAGAACGAAAATGAAGAACAGCGAACTAAACGACTCGCAGTTCAGAGGCAAAAATGTCAATGCAACTTGAAATTGAAAGCGAGGAAGACGAGTTTCATCGACTGCTAAATAAACGGCGTAATGCCAATGCTAGACGAGAGAGTGAGAGTGAACAGGAGAGAATGCAAATGCCAGTGCACAATTTGCAAAGAAACATGACCAACCAAACAGAATTTGAAAAACGATCATGAGAGCTATGTTTGCAATAGATGCAAACGCGATAAGAAATCACCGAAAGTGTACAGTGCAGAGAATGACATGGACCCAGGTATTGTTCCCCTACAGTTAGAAGGGTTGACTCAGATAGAGGAAATGCTAATTGCAAGGATGTGCCCTATTATGAGTGTTTATAGAAAACATGGTGGTCAGAGGGGGTACAAGGGACATGTTTTTAACTTACCCCAATATATTCAAAGTTTTTTGAATAGTTTGCCTTCACGAGCATCAGATTTACCTGTTTTGGTGGTGAGAAGTCATGGCGTTGAAAATACACATAGAGATTTTACTGTTCGTAAACATCGAGTGCTTGAAGCTGTGTTATGGTTAGTCACCAACAATCCCTACTTCAAAGGTGTAGAGATTGATTGTTAGGCAATAAATTGTTCACCAGAGAATGGTATTCCTAATGGCCTCAGGTTTGTTATTGATACAGAAGTATCTCCTCATGAAGATGAGGATGAAGGGCCACCTCAGGGTAATGTTGAAGAATCTGTTTTAGGGGGAGAAAGGACATCATTCATTCCTCAGCGTCAAAGGCAGAGGAAGGATCAAGATGCAATTCGTGAGACAGTGAATGATGAAGCTGACCCAATAGACTGGCCAACTAATTAAGGTAATGCTGTCAATGAATTTAGAACAGATGGTCTTGCAACGATGGCATTTCCTACACTGTTCCCATTTGGGAGAGGTAACCCAACCACACGGGCAAGACAACATGGCGTGACTCTGTCAAGCATTTAAGCATTTGGTTAAGTTTGCTGAAAGGTTACCAAATGGTAAGTACAGGTGGAGGTTTGCTTATCACCAAAGATTCCCCTATTGGTCATTAGATATGAAGCAAAGGCATCAGCTTTTGTCTCAATCAAATGTTTATTTGAACCAGCATCCAGCAGATGTGAACATGACCATAGAAGAGCTAAGAGGAATGGTCAATTCAATGAGTGGTAAGCAAATGGTGAACCGGCTTCAACGGTATGTGTCAAAAGTGCAAGGCACTAACCCTTACTTATATCAGCGCTTACAGGAATTGTTAACGTTGATAGAGCAGAAAGGCTGTCCTACCTTTTTCTTTACTTTTAGTGCAGCAGATAGCTACTGGCCAGAGTTGCAAAGACTTTTGCAGAATGAGGAAGATGCTACGCGGTCAGAACGAGGGCAAGCAGTCATTGACAATCCACATTTGACTGATTGGTTTTTAAGTAGCGTCTCGACTTTATCAGGCATTAGTTGCATGGTGTGTTGGATGGAGACTGGCATTGGTTTCGATTTGAATATCAAGCCAGGGGAAGGATTCATGCGCACGGTTGTGCAAAGTTAAAGAATGACCCAGATATTCCAACATTGAGAGGAAAAGCTGCTAAGGCATGGAGTTTACTTGAAACTGAGTCTGACATGGAAGATTTTGAATTTTTTTCTGCTGTTAGACCAAGTGCAGTTGATGATGCAGATTCAAACTACAAAAGGTTAGTGAACAGTGTTGAGAGGCATACCAGATGCAGTTCTGCCTACTGCTTGAAACAGAAAAAATGTAAAGAAAAGAAACCCATTTTAACTATGAATTGTTACCGCATTGTAAGATACGTGCAAAATTAGTTACAAAGAGAAATGACCATAGATTAAATTCTCATAACAGGGTGATGCTTAATAATTGGAGAGCTAATGTTGATTTACAGGTCATCGTCAACAAGAATGCATGTGCACGGTACATGGCAAAGTATGCAGCAGAATGCGAACCACGCTCAAAGCAAGCATAAGAGATTTTGGGCTCCTGTATATCAAGGTTACAGGATAATGATAAAGTATCTTCGGCTATCAAGAAAGCCATAATCCAGTAGCCGGAGATAGAGATATGGCAGCGCAAATGACAGCACATATGCTTCTAAGCATGCCTTTGATACTTTAATACTTTAATAGCAATTTACCATAAACTTACAAATGTAAAAAAAGGAAAAAAAGAAAAAAGTAAGTAATATGGAAGGATAGCAGTAAGGGGAAACCAAATTCCCATCTTTAGATAACTGCTCTCCTAAAAAATTATATAAATAATAAAAGAAAACATACACAATATATATGAAAGAAACAGACATACAGTTAACAGTTAAGTTTCTAGATAACGTTTAAGACTGCTCTTGAAATTAACTAAACTAATAAAATTAACATACGAAGGGAGAGAATTCCACTCCTCAACATATCGATTGAAAAACGAAAATTTGCAAGAGTTAGTTTTACACAATTTAGGTCTTAATTTATGATCATGATTTGACCGAGTTCTTGTAGGACCCAATAAATCTAAATATGCACTAGGATCAATGTCACTGTAACCAAATATGATGTTATAAAGTTGAACTAGGCATAAATATTTCCTACGAATTTCCAGAGTTAACCAACCAAGTTTCTTCAACCTTTCAGCATAAGGCATTGATGATCCACAAATTAAACGAGTTGCTCTCCTTTGAATTGACTCCAGAACAGTAATATGTTTTTGGAGGTAAGAATTCCAAACTTGACACCCATATTCCAATATGGGCAAGACAAGAGCTTTAAAAGCAACTTCGATACCCTTCCTAATCCTGATTGTAAATGTTCTCCTAATTAATCCCAAAACTCGATTAGACTTCGCGCATATATTATTAATATGACTGTCCCAAGAGAGTGTTTCTTCCCACCAAATGCCAAGATGTTTGTGGACATTAACTTTAGTTATAATCGAGTTATCAAGGTAATAATCATGGTCAATCTGAGATTTTTTCCTGGATACACGAAGAACCTTGCATTTATCAAGCCGCAGTTGTAACTGCCAATATTTACTCCAATCTGCAACATTATCAATGTCCTCTTGTAGCTGAATACAATCTGCTTTTGTTAATATTTTCCTAGACAACACACTGTCATCTGCAAATAGGTGACTGTTACAAGTTACTGATGTAGGGAGATCGTTAATGTATATAATAAAAAGTAACGTACCCAATATACTTCCCTGCGGGACTCCCGATGTAACATCCTTCCAATCAGACACTCTCCCTCCTACCACAACACGCTGCCGCCTCGCTGTTAAAAATCCTGAATCCATACCACAATTTGGCCTTTAATACCATAAAGATGTAACTTTTGGATACGATGTAAGTGGGAAACTTTGTCAAATGCCTTAGCAAAATCAAGAAACACAGCATCAACCTACTCTCTTTTATCCATTAAGCTAAGCCAATTGTGGACAAGCTGTAATAATTGTGTAATACATGAACGACCATTGCGGAAGCCGTGTTGGTTATCACACAGTAACTGTAAGTGTAATAAAAACTTCATGATATGATTATGTAATAAACTTTCCGCTACTTTAACAATGCAGGTTAGCGAAATTGGTCGATAATTCTCAGCAGAACAACGTTCACTAGATTTATAGATTGCCACCACATTTGCAACTTTCCAATCTCGAGGGAGTTTTCCAACACTCAAAGTATAGTTGAATAAGGCTGCCAAAGGAATAGACAATTCATTTGCCAGGGTGGATTTCCAAGTAGAGGCAAGACACATTTTAGTAATTAAATGTGCTTGATTATCCCAGGAAACATTTTCATACCTGTAAATGTTTTTCAGGGGGATTATTTGCCTGGTACTGGACATTTTTAGTGTTTTCGAGGGTGGCGACCTGCGTAAAGTCAATGTGTTTACTTTGAATTTACGTTCAAGGTAAATTTGCCATACACTGGAAACTATTTGTTTTTTCGAGTGAGGCGTCCCTGGATGAATTCATTGCATTGCTTTGAATTTGCTTTCGAGGTATCAATCCGGCACTGAACACAATCTAATTGTGTTTTCGAGTGAGGCGTCCTGGGTAGAAATGTTGAGTCTACTTTCGAGGAATAAAAAAGATGTGAGAAATGTCTGCACCTTGCATGTTAATGATGAGCATTAAAAGGCCAGTTGAGATTCTAAATCATTTCATAATTCTCCAAAAGCAAAAATGAAATTTGTAAAACCAAATATTGTATAAAAGGTATATATTTATTTTATATGCATGCATTTTCAATTATAGTTTGTTTTAATATTCATTTCTTTTTTGTCTCCTCCCCGGCGCGAAGCACCGGCCGAAGGCCTGAGGACGAGGGTGATAATATAGACCGGCGTTTAGTCCCTTATCACGCGAGATACAAGCGGATCCTAATCTCGGTTCCAGTTTAGATATTTATATATATTGAAGATCAACGGCCCATGCGCGGCATCGGAAAATTTGGCCCTAGTAACCAGATAATATGGTAAATATCTGCATTTGAATTAATATTTAAATTGAACCGTAAAAGAAAAGTAGGTGTTTTGTCGGGTTATACGCTGAATGAAGATTTGAGTTCAAAAAGATCGTGAAAAGGCAGTGAAAATGCAATATATCGTCGTCGGAAGATGTCAAGTTCGTAAATAAAGTTTTATACGTGGCGTCAAAACGAAAGGTAAACCCGTTTTCGGTTTTTAAAATCTTTTAATAAGTTACAAAGATAGTTTTTAGCAAACATGTCCGAGTATGTTATTCAGGCTTTTATTTGATGTTTAGCATGATTTTCTAGAGTTAGTAGTTCAAAAGATATCGTCGTCTGAATTATCTAAAATATTTAGTCGGAGTTTGTCAATCCAATCCAAGCGTCGTCGCTTTTTTCAAACTGTTAGCTATCAGTTGTAGGTATGTCAGAGGCTGTTAATCAAGCTTTCATTAGATATGTAGAATGAGTTCTTAGAGTTAGTACTTCAAAATATATTGTGGTCGCAACCGAAATTTAAAATTATTACAACATCAACCCAAGTCAGTTTTAGGGTTAGGATTTGGGTTAGGATTAGGGTTAGGATTAGGGTTAGCGATTATTTGAATTTCGGTTTGTTCATATATCGAGAAAGCGCCAATCAGCTAGACAGCTAGACATCACGAAATCCGAGACGAAATCACTCTTTGAAGGGCTTTCGCTCGAAATTGAATAGTCCTTACACACGATATACCAATAAATTATGTGCTTTATTATAATATTGCAGAGTAACAAATGTTAATACAAATTTTGAATGATTTTATACTTTTATTTAAATTATCCATCACCATTGTTTCACTCGGTCACTTTGCAACCTCATCCACAATGGAATAATTGCAATACTTGATAATTAGCTATATAGTGAGTACCAGTACTGGTGATAAGGATGTAAAAAAGTACAGATTATAGCTGTGTTTACACTGCAAGTCTATAGGACTAACCAGGACCAACCTGGCTGGATGCCACCTTGGGCCTGGCTTACATTTTACTGACTTTAATAGTCTAAACATGCACCACGCGAGGTAGGTAATCTTCAAGTTAAGCTCTTCGAGTTGAGCCACTCGAGTTAAGCCCTTTTCGAGTTAAGCCCCCGACACGCCCATTTTTTCCTCGGACACGCCCATATCTCTCCAGGGCTTAACTCGATGAAGTGAACACTGTTTTCACTCTTCGAGTTAAGCCCCCATAAAAGAAGGGGCTTAACTCGAAGACAGTTAACTTAGACGCCCGAGTTAAGCCCCGACTTTTGAAAGATGTAAACGAATGGCGTGAAAATTCGACTGACAGGCTCATAAACAAAATTATTCGATGTTTTCAATGAATCTTTTGGAGTACAAGAATACATTTTGCTTTGTAGGTTAATTTATAGTTTTAATAATAGTAATACATAAAATTCGTACAATAAGCGAGAACCGCTGCGGAGGTTTCTCTGCAGGTTGCCAGAGGATAACAGTTGACAAGTAAAAATAACAATCAGCTAGTATTTGAAAACATTCCATTTGTTTAATCCCGTTTTTCCTATGTAAATGCAGGCCTAGAGCGCTTGTTTAAAGCCGGTTAGCTACCGTTAACATGCATTTTTTAACGTTTGTTTACGTAAGTGAACGTTTGTGGAGAGAAAAATAAACGTTTTGACAACGTTTTAAAATGTCCCCGGCACTATCATTTGTTGCTAACGTGAGAACATTGTATAACGTTCATTAATAACAATCCGGTGTGAAGGCACGTCACCGTACGCCACTTCACGAACCGGCTAAGCACATTACAAATTTGGAGGGTCGCAGTCCCCAGGGAATCTCTTGAGCCGTGCATACCTTACATCACCCCTCTAGTGAGCTGCTACGGGCCTGGCAGTCCTGCGAGACGCCTTTCCATGCGGCCCTGGCCAATATTCTGTACTGCCAGGTTAGGTCCTTTGTGGTGTTTCTTGGGCGGCCGAGAAAACCCTCACCTGGGGAATATACAAGTCACACTACCGAAGCAGTGGAGGATGATCTAACGATGATCTTCACTTACCGCCTAGTCTCCAAACCTGAAAGCCACCAAAAGCCGACGACAGGATCGGAACGTCGCGAAAAGCTTAAGATAAAGAGAACAAACAAAACAAACCAAACCCATGCAATGCACACAACGGACACGCAATGTACATAAAGGACACGCACGACGGAAGCCATAAGGCAACTGTGCATTAGGACAATTAAGTGACAACACATACATGCACTAGTTATAAAACAAGTATCACCCGGCAAGCCAGGGAAAGCAAGACACGTAACGTCTGTGCCTGTAGCCCTTCGGTAGCACTGCCGAAGGGCCCATCCGTGGTCTCCGGGAGCACCTCTTCTCCCATGTAAAACGCCGCAGCACATGCTGAGGGAACCTCGTCCCACAGCAATCGCCACTTAGTGTTCAAAAACGTGCCGGAACCGCAATCCCGGCTGTGGCCACCAGGCAGAGTTTCGAACCCAGCTATCAAATAGGGAACCTCTTCCCCAATAGATGCATCAATCTGCCACCACCATGCGAGGGGGGCCTAGCCGCCCTGCAGCTCCATACGGCATTGGCTGCCCAGGGAAACTCATCCCATGCAGACGCTACAGACTGCTATCCAGCGCCCAGGGAACCGCGTCCCTCGCTGATACGATAGCCATCAATCAATCTACTGAGGGAAACCCCGTGTCCCCCAGCAGATGCAATAAATCGTACGAGGGGAACCTTGTCACCCTGCAGCTCCATCCAGCTATTAGGCTGCCAAGGGAAAACCATCCCATGCCGACACAATAGACTGCTATCATCTGCCCATGGCTCCACGTCCCTTGCAGATGCAATAGCCAGCGCTAAATCTACCGAGGGAATACCCGTGGCCGTGTCCCCCGGCAGGTGCAATAACCTGCGGGCAGCATGCTAGGGGAACCTAGTCGCCCTGCAGCTCCAACCCGTGCGAGGGGAACCTTGTCACCCTGCAGCTCCAACCCGTGCGAGGGGAACCTTGTCACGCTGCAGCTCCATCCAGCTATTTGGCTGCCCAGGGAAACTCATCCCATGCAGACGCAATAGACAGCTATCATCCACCGAGGGAACCGCGTACCGAGGAAATCCCCCGTCCCACAGCAGATAGAATAATCTGCCAGCAGCGTGAGAGGGGAACCTAGTCGCCCTGCAGCTGCATCCTGCTATTGGCTGCCCAGGGAAATTTCCCATGCAGAGGCAATAGACTGCTATCCAGCGCCCATGGAACTGAGTCCCTCGCTGATGTGATAGCGCTAGCCTTCAATTTTAATGATAGTAATACATAAAATTCGTACAATAAGCGAGAACCGCTGCAGAGGATTCTCTACTGGTTGCCATTTCAAGAGTTTTCATGAAATTTTATTCTGGCGGGAAAATTGTTCACATGGGAAATTTTAATCCCGTTGGCAGATATTTCGCCAGCGTCATCCCTGGATCTCGGCGAGTGAAACTGGATTTTTTCCCCCCGCCGACCAAGGTTATGCCAGCCGACTTCTCCTATGCCACGAGGAGATTTTAATAGGTGATACAAGTGTGAGGCGCAATATCGCTGCCGGTACCCTACAGTACGTCAGTTGTGTGAATGTAGGACTTGATCCCAGGACAGTGATCAGATCAATTTTTTTCTTGCACTTGTCCCTAATTCATTAGTTTTTCAAACTTAGGAAAGCTCTAGGCATTGCAGTCGAAATAATGTAGACATTATTCATTTACTTTAATAGTTCAATAAAAAATTGTTACAATAAAAATTGCGATCACAGAACGTTTTAACCATTATTTTTCAGTATTGTTAGAAAAAGTCGACTATAAAGCTGAAAAATTGAATAATTTCCGTTTATGAGAATTTTCACGACATTCGTTTACATCATTCAAAAGTCGGGGCTCAACTCGGGCGTCTAAGTCGTTAACTGCATTCGAGTTAAGCCCCTTCTTTTACGGGGGCTTAACTTGAAGGGTGAAAACAGTCATCACTTCATCGAGTTAAGCCCTTGGAGAGATATGGGCGTGTCGGGGAGGAAATGGGCGTGTCGAGGGCTTAACTCGTAAAGGCGAAAAGGGCTTAACTCGAGGGGCTTAACTCGAAGGGCTTAACTCGAAGATTACCTACCTCGCACCACTCTGGTTATAACAATCAGTGTTTATATGCTCATCTGATGGCATGCTGGTCTGGCCAATGGCTTAGTGTGTTTGTGTAAACACCTTTGTCCTGTATTAGGCCTAGACAAATTGCCAGTCCTAGGCTTGCAAATATGTATATATTTACACAGCTTCTGTAGGATATATACTTTATATATATACTGTATAATTGGGTAGGTTAACACTCACTGCATGTGTCAGGGGAACACATTAGGGATTAAACAACTGGTATCGTCTCACTGACAACAAGCAGCTGAAGGGAATTTCATCTTAAATTAATGATATATTGATAAAATAATTAGATTAAGCAATGTTCTTTGTTGCATATTATGGACTTTTGTCATTTCATCTTTTTGAAATGTGTTACATGTATGCATAATTATATAATATAATAAGATTATATATTAATAAAAGCAACAGAAGTCTTCTAACAGAATAAAAGGTTTATCGAGCTTATCAATATATAGTCAGAGTACAACACTCATTGCAAAACTCAAAAATTAGCTGATATAGAGTATACTACTGGTATCTGGTAGTAAGGATGTAAAAAATTATAGACTTTAGCTGTGTTTACATATATTGCAAGTCTATAGGACCAACCTGGCCAGCCACAACCTGGGCCTGGCTTACATTTTATTGACTTTAATAGTGTAAACATACACCATACTGGCTATTACGCTCATCTGAAATTATGGTATATGCACTTCTGGCCAATGGCTTAGTATGTCTGTTTAAATTCACCTTTGTCCTGGATAGTAGGCCTGGACAGTGCCAGTCCTAGGCTTTCAATGTATATTTTTACATAGCCTCCTCCGCAGGCATCTCTCTCACGCGCGGGAGGGAAAAATGGCGGGCGAAAAATTGCGGGCGGGCGAAAAATAAAATGAGAGAGATGCCTGCCAAAACTCGAAGAAAAGTGCCCACCGGATGTAACCTTTTGGACCAGCACCTGGATCCGGGGTGGGAAAGTAGGTTTTGTCAATGAATAGATTACTTACGCGGGGTACCCAAAGCTGTGTTTTGATATCGAGCATGGAGGATAAACAAGATCGAAAGACCACTACAACATATTGTTTCTAAAATTCCGCGGTATGTAAAAACGGCCTTGCGAATTGTCAGCGATAGTTCTAAAGCAACTTTGTTAAAAGTTAAAAAGCCAAATCTTTGGTAAACGATTTTTATGAAAGAAAAGTCCTTTAAAGTCGGACTGTGACCAACGAATAATAAAGGACGTCAAGTCACAATTACATTCGTCGCGATCTACGATCTCTAATTCCTCAACGTAAGTCACAGGAAAGACATAGGACTAACCCTTGTTGACCTTGTAATCGTTACTAAATACCTTCAAATATTCTTTCGTTTGACTAGCTGAAACATGATATCTTATTTACCTTTCACCACTTGTATTTTTAAATTTCAAATTTGTTATCCTACTTTGACCGTTTGTAATCTAAAAACTGTTTAATAATTTGGCAAAACACAGTGAACAATTTCGAACAATTTCGAACAATTGACAATCATGCTGTTCAGTTTGACTTAAGGTTTCCATCAAGCAAAGAGAATCCACGCTAAATTGTACTTTCGCCATTTGTATCTGTTGACAGTTAGAAAGGGTCAAATTACGGAAAGTTTTAATCCATACAATTACTTCGTTCTATTTTAAAACCCCATTTAATTTGATGTTAACAATCAACAACTACACACAATATAAACCTTTGACATTATATTTAAAGACATTTTAGACTATCCTGGTTTGTATTTCTACCTTTAAATGCGGTTTCAAAAAGTGGACGGGTATCCTATAATGTATACATTAATTGGGAAATCGTCGAGGCAAGTAATTTAACAGAATCTTGGACAACTTTTTTGCTGCTTTGAAAAACATTCCCCTTTGACTTTCCATAATATCTGCGACACGACGACACTGTAACAGCTTTGACTTTCCTTTTGACTATTATATAGATCAGTGCTATTATCACACACTGTATATCTTCTACCTGAGGGGTCCCTTGTTAGAAGAAAATATTACATCTTGCTACCCATCCCTCAATTATGAAAATTGTCATGCGTGAGTCCACACGCGTGGGAAAATTTACATGTCGAGTTTTGGCAGGCAACTCTCACGATTTTTTTTCGGTCCCAATCCCCAGAGTTGCCTGCGGAGGAGGCTAATTTTTACACAGCTTTTGAAGGATAAATACTGTATAATGTATAATGATAGGTTAACACTCACTGTGTCAGGGGAACATGTTAGGCATTAAACAAGTGGTATCACCTCCCTGACAAGAAGCAGCTGAAAGGAATTTCATCCTGAATTAATATATATATTGGTGAAATAATTAGATTAAGCAATATCGTTCTTTGTTGTATATTATGGGCTTTTGTCATTTCATTTTTTGAAATTGTGTTACCGGTACTTGAATACCATTGAAATACTGGTACATGAATGTGCATAATTATATAATAGTAATAAAAGTTAAGAAACAGAAGTCTTCTAAAAGAATACAAGGTTTATCAGGCTTATCAATTTGGTCTAGGATAAATTTAGGTATTGGATCTTTTGTTATCAGCTTATACTAACAATTAGACAATAAGGAACATGCAGATTACATTATTACAGTAGGGTACATGTATCTGCTTATACTGACAATTAGACAATAAGGAACATGCAGATTACATTATTACAGTAGGGTACATGTATCTGCTTATACTGATAATTAGGCAATAAGGAACATGCATATTACATTATTACAGTAGGCCGTACATGTATGTACAAGGTTATGCAGTCTCATGAATACAATTGTACTTTGAGTAAAATTATGAGCATGCCACTGTTACTGTAAACATGCATGTTGAAATTTATTATTAAAAGCATAACTGACATAATTAACTTTAATTATGTAATATATAATTAATAAAATTATTATTTAAATTAATAATTATTACAATTAATTATTAATTTCAATAATCAAGAGTTACACCATTGGTTTCTAACCCTGCCTGCGAGACAATTTAGTGTTGGCAGACTTTCCCACTTGGGTTCTGTTCAGTACACTACCCACAAATTGCACCCAAAAAATAAGCAGTTTGAAAATCTGTTCAGTTTGGCAATATTAAAGCCTCAAACAGTAAGCGGGCGAGGGGTTGTTGCGTACACGTATTTCTAGTAGTAAATTAAATAGAAATTAATTAAGATGTGTAAAATATTATGATGCCGATGAGGGAAAAATGAATTGTGATTTCTAGAAAGGTATGGTAAAAGTAAACTGGACCCAATTATCAAAAACATTTGTTTTAAACAAGAAAGAGCTCATTGGTAATTGAATTTTACAGTAGCTTGATCAAGGAATGAGATATTAATACTTACCATCAAAGCCCAATTTTCGAAAATAGTACAAATAGATCATGGTAGGTACTGCAGGAAATGCATACAGAAATTTGTAGTTCAGTACGGATATGATATGGACGCATAGCCAGAAGGAATGCTTCTTATTTTAAAGTACGTTTAATTATAGGGAGGGAATTGTGAACAACTGCTCAGCATTGATTAAAGAAATATGAAACAATGTAAGTGTTTGAATATTACCAAACATCTATGTATTAGTGTAACCTACAAACAAATTTCCAAGATTTCTAGGGTTAATTATGTGTTGTATTTTTATAAATATTATTAACCAATTTCTTTAATACACTTAGATGGAACAAGTTGACAAACCGTTGTCACGCATTTATTATTTGTACACAGATGAATGGGCAAATGAAATATTACAAAAATGAAATCATACTGCACTGTAATATCTAGGGATTTGGAATAAAGTTTTATGGGTGTTATTTTGCAGGGTTATAGTGCAGTCAAGACCATATTATTTTATACCAAGCCATTGTTATTTTGTAGTACAAATCACTAAAAAAATCTAGTTTACACAATCATGTGTGATGATTGTCTATAATGTTAAGGCTTTATCTCATTACAGGTATGCACATTCTCATACAAAATTCGATGCTTGACGTTTCAACATATGTACTATTATGGACCACAATTTCTGCACATTCATAAATAGTAATTGTAATATTGCAATTGGAAATGAATATTAGAATTACGATTATCAGACAGTAATATGTACATGTATACTAGAATAACATTCTAGAAAAAACAGAAAGTGATTCACAATATGTAACAACCATCATTGCAGACTACTCGAATGATAATTATTGAAAAAGAGAAGAGAACTACAATTTGTAAAAAATTAGATATACCTGTATATAAAACATTTAATTGAACAAATGAACCTTAATACAATAATTTTATATTTAATTAATTTTTATCCCAACATATACTCTGTAATTGGATATTTAATCAAATTTTGAATTACAATTTTGCCAACTGAGCCACTGAGTCGAATCTCGATAAACGAAAATATATGTCATAAAGAGGAATAGCAATTTCTCGAGTCGGCTTCAGTTCAAGTTACATACAGTAGGTCCGTTATCGAGATACAAAAATATTTCTTCTCAGGTAAAACAGAAAATATAAATTATGAAAACCTGTTCGTGTTTCCACTTATTTAGATAGATAGATAGATAGATAGATAGATAGATAGATAGATAGATAGATAGATATGTTTAATTTCAACCTATTGCAGGGAAAACCCTGCATTACAGGTGAGGCCAGTAACACTAGCATTAGTGACATAATAAATACTAAGCAACAAAGATAGGTTGTTAAAGACAAATACTACAAGCGTATTTACATGTAACAAAATTTCCAAAGCGGTCCGTGTTGGATGGCTTACTCTGTTGGACTACAGTTGTTCTTAGATTATATCGTGTAGAAATAGGCGTAATCGCCGTTTACACGTTATAATCGAAGTCGCCATTTATCGAGGTTCGACTCTGTATCGATAAGTATCATGTACGAAGGCTTTAATAATTATACAATTCACAATTGTACGTTAAAGGTCAAATGTTAATTAGTTTGTTCATTTCATTTCGATTAGTTTGTCACTTGCATGTGTTTATATTAACAAATAACTCTTTGCAGGTGTCTGGTTTTTGGGTATATTGCATTCTCGTTGATCGCCTATAATATAAATATTTATTTTAGACTTATATTATTAATATATAAATGATAGTTCTTCAAAATACGTCATAAGATCCGATCCACATAGAAACGTAACGATGCACTATTAAATAGCCAATAGGTATATATTTAGGTTCAACTTACTATTTAAAACATTGCCAAGGATTTGACGTTATTTGAACATTTGCACTTGTTTACCACGGCCATTGGCTCGTAGACCTGCGGCGACAACACAGTATTCTGTTTAATGTCAAGGTATACTATAGATTAATACCATCACTGAACCATAATCGTTTTAACAAAAATTACAAAACGAGTTGCTTTTGTTTTTTAACGCGAAGGATACCTAATGATAATACAGGGACAGAGGGGAGAAGTGGGGTCCACATTGTAGTCCACATTGTGTCACCTGAGAAACTCGCATTTAAAGGTTTTTCATTTCGCGCCCTTTTCTCAATTTTTTTAAATACCAGCGAAAGTGGACTGGACTTTAAACCAGCGGGCAATGTAATTTTATATATCAAAATTTAGTGCATCCAACGTTTGCTTTATAATAGCGTAAAAGCATTCCAATGCTAAAAAGTTCTGTCAAGATTGCTTCAGACTATATTTCCCCCTTTGTTTTAACTACTGTAGAATGGAAAACACGAAAGAGAGTGCATGTTTGATTTATACGACATTAAATGCTTTTTACAGTAAATTATGCTTAATATACTATAGTTTGAACTGCAGAGTAAACATTCTGTACAGACATAACACACATTGTACACATATATTTTTAATGTGTTTAATATAGAAACAACAAGAAGCGAGGACGAGCGGTAAACAAACACTTTAGAGCCAGCAAGTGTTCATAAAATATCATGTTAATTTACTGACAATCAAAAGTAAGTTTCATTTTCTTTTCTTTTTTGGGAAATAATAGACTCTGAAATAGCATCAAGTACTGCTAGTGAGAGCAGTTCATGGAAGCACCAGAATTGTTGTAAGTAAATATTTGTTGGTAAATATATTAGGTTACCAGAACAGAAAGAACTTTAACAGCTTGCCTATCTCGAATCAATGCTATATAACTGCTTCATTTTATTATTATTATTTATAAAATTATTATCATACCCAAACAGCTGAGACAGATGAAGTTGCTTTCAGGTGCACTTCAAACAGAAAAGGTAGCTTCTGCAACCTAAAATTGCTTTCACTAATTCTATATGGATTATAATTATATTTAGTAGAAGAAAAGAAGTATGTATAATTTAATTTGAAAAATACAATATTTATATGTCTTTTAATAATTTAAATAATGCAACGTATTTCTGAAACGCTAAGCTTGGAATTCATTGATAACGCTAAGCTTGGAATTCATTGAAAAGGTAATGTTATTAATATTTCATAATTAAAGATTTATTTATAAGTAGACGATAATTGCGGGTTCTAACGCAAAGACCACGTCAGTATTTTTCCACTATATATTCTAGCGCAACTCATTAATATTCAGGGTTTTCCCCCAAATGAGCTGTCGTCATAATTAATATTCAATGACCACACCCACTCGTTCGCAATCCCCAACCTGATAACCAAACCACACGCATAGCTCATTAGTATTAAATGACCACACCTACTCGTTCCCAATTCCCAACCTGGTAACCCAACCACACCCATAGCTCATCATATATTCAAGGTGTTGGGGAATATACCTAACATCACTTCCGGTTAGAAGTTGTGACGTCACCCGTTTTCCAGTCCCCAATCCCTCCCTATTTCATGTGTTAATTCGTTCCCACCCGAGGTTCTAGAGTACTTCCTTTGTGAATAACGTCAAAACAAGTACAGACTTTTGTTAATAATGTCCATATTCTAGGGTGTTGATTCCATCCGGTAGTATAATGCGTTTATCATCGTGTGCATCCAACGCGATATTGATTATTTCTTCAGTGTAAATTTCATGCTTACGACTTCTAAATGTCATCATCCTCCTTCTTTGTTGTGTTTTGTTCAACACACATTCTTTGTAATCCTCAAAAGTAATTGTCTTTTTAATCACAGACTTCTTCACACCTTTACACTTCTTATGTTCTTCCTCCTTCACTTTGAATGCGTATTGTTTTGACCTAAGACCATCGAATTATGTCATCAGAGCTCCACTAAATTCATCTTTAAACACACCAATGACTTTCTTAATCTTTCCAGTGGGGATGCACGATGGATGTATCCTTGGGTAATTGCTAGTGTCAAACAATGAGTTTACATCTGGTGAAATGTCTTTATAGAAATCCTCTGTCTTAATCTCATAAGCCAATGAATCAGTATCAGTAAACATTAGGCATGCATTCTCCCCCATATTTCTTCTTATGTAGTTGTAATGAAAGTTATACATCAACAGCTTGCTCTGGTCTAGAATCGTTATTCAAGATATATAGGTTTGTTGGCTTTTAATTTGGTCTTTTTCATATGTACAGCGATTAGGTTTTCAGTGAAAACGGTTCGATGTTGGTATTTTGGTTTTGATACCATTTTCTGCATTCGGTCTTCTCTAGTGAGTAGTTCAATGTCGACGCGGTTGCGTATGTTTTCCAGGGTCTTTCCATACACAGAATTGTTCATGTGTTTGAATAATTCCTTCTCAAAGTCGTTTGTAGCCTTTGTGCGTAGGTCTGTGTTGAGTTTTATGTACGGTGCTGTCCAGTTGCTCTCATTGAATTTTATCCCACGGTGCACCTTGGTTACGACAAGCCCCAACTCAACATATTTCTTCAGGGTTTCGTGATGTACCACGTATCTTTCCTTGTGTTGTAGGTTTGGGATTAGTTTCCTTGTCTTGTTGACAACGATAGATTCTGGAGCCAGTGGGTAGGCAGCATCCCACGCTGAACCAGGAGATGTGTAGTAGTGGGCAGGATCTAGACCATAATACTTTCCACAGACTATTCTAAAGTTTTCAAAGACGTCTTCCAATTATAGGACGTCGGTCTTGAGATATAAATCGTGATAGTCTTGTAGGTTCTTCATGTTGAATGTATTTAACACCAATTGTGCATGCTTGTAGTCCTCTTCAGACACACCACTGTCTGTGAGGGTAGAATGGAACGCTTCTATGGGTGGTAGACTTGTTTCGTTGAATTTTGCCAAACAATCCATATACTCATAGGGAGACTAGTTTTAACTTCTCACCAGAGAATACTCTCCCTAACGTTTCCAACTGTTTGGTCTCGAGATTGCTGGCGAGTGATGCTAGACTTGCACTCATAAACTTGAAGCTGTCGATGAATCTTAGTTTTCGTGTAATGTCTCGTGTTTTTCCATGTTTACTAGTGTAACTACCTACAACGATATTCTTTGAGAAAGAAATGTATCGCTCCTCGTTGTTTGAGATACAGTCAATCTTTCCGTCAGACACCCCCAAATTATTGATAAACAGGTGGGCGTCGTATCAGCTGAGGTTGTGTAGTACGACTGGTATGAACATTGGTGTCTTACATTTTAGGTTGCATTCGTTGTGGGCGGCACCTCTGAATTTGCCTCTCAGGTGGCAATGGTCTCGTACCTTTTCCTCATCTCCAACAAACTCCTTTTCACATATGTGACATTTTCTACTTTCCTCAAATACCACCTTTTCAGTCTGGGTGTAGGTTATCTCTTTTATTCGGCTGAACCTTTTGTACAAGTCGCGGGTTGTCTCTCTTCCAACATGTTAACAAATATTTTCCCAATATCATCATCTTCTGACTGTTTGGTGTAAATCACCGGCTCTACCCAATACAAATCATCGTCAGTACATTTTACATGGTAGCAGAAACCAGAGGGAGAGTGATGTTGTACCTTTCTGGTAAAACTATCGTTGGTTGCCATTCTAGTTTCGTGATACCCTTCCACAGGTTCTATGAAGGATTTAAAGTTTGCTAAATTATAAATGGGACAGGTATCTTCTTGTTATGAATAACAAACTGTATATTCTCTGGTTGCCATTTACCATCTTTATCCTTAACCCATGGCATGATTGTCTTCACACAGTCGTTATTTGCACAATATTCGTCATGTTTCCCAAGAGACTCTATTGACCAAAAGAGTTTAGACATCGGAGGCAGTAATATATCATACGTTTTCCCTTACCACCAACCTGACTTGTGAGCAAACGACTTGAATTTTTTATCAAAACATATTGGTTGTTGTTCTCTTCTGTTATTAACAACAGATTGATAACCTTGTCACTGCGTTCGTTTGTAGAGATTCGTAATGGATAGATGTTGTTCTTACCACCATAGCCTAGAACGTTTATTTTAAAGTCGTTATTCTTCTCAAATGTGTCTATGTTCCTCAGGGTTGTTGGGAATTGTATTCCATCCCAGTTTAGCTTTTCTGTATCCTCTTAATGACTTGGTTAGTCTCTGCGGATCGGTCTTTACAGGGAAGGCACCGCGGGTCACTGCCCATTTGAAGCACACAAATCATTGTCAACTCATTGTCTTCAGTGTTTTTTACATTTATGAGAGCCTTTTTGTCAGCCAGATCTTTTGGCAGCCCAATATATGAAGATCCACCGTGGGATTTGAATGTGTCTATGGGAATGTCGAAATTAATACATTGTTAAACCTCCAATTACTACCCTGGTTTGTGAACGTGGCCATCGACTCCAAGACATTGGCTACCATCGTTTCATAAGACTCGTTCAGGTCGCTAGCTGACAATAATGGTACTGGTTTTGTGTGGAATTTAGCCTCCTTCATCTCATCCACACCCGTCGCTGGGTCTGTCCTCACCATCTCCGCACATTAGCGATAGCTTGGTTTTCACACCCCCCGCGCTCCCCAATGCTGTCCCCCAAAGCGACAATACGTTTGGTCTAGCCACGTTGAGGAATTGCTGTGGTCCGTATCCTTCTATCCTTTCGATTGTATATGTTTGACTAAACCCATTGATACTACTCTCAGCTAACCTAGCCTCAGGTATCAGTGGTAGTGGGAGAGTTTCATTGGTTCCGTGCTGTTGCTGCTGCTCACCCTCGGCGTTGACTGGTGTCCAAGGTTGTTCGTCTCTAGCGTCGTGGAACTCATCGTCATCGTCGTCTGGAACGACTCTTAGAACATTTCTGCGGAACGTCTTGTAAGCGTTTGTGATTGTGCCCTTTACGCTCTCTGGGGTGTGATCCTTTAGCCAACCGAAGAATTTCGAAAGGTTCCTTTTTACAAAATCACCCATATTTGATATAACGAGTGACTTTATTTCAGTAGAATTTTGTCACTTTTTCTCACAAAATTTATGAGACGACGCATCTCATAACTTATGCACACTCCTTCACAAGGAGCGAAAATCATCCAATTTCAAAACTTCAAAAGTTCCATTTCTCGTTACGAGTGGCTTACAAAACTTCATTCTGTGTTTGATTGCGCTTACTGACGTTTCAAAACGTTGGGCACCAAACTTTGCACTATCCACCATTACTACGCTATTGTCACTCGTGTTAACAAAGACGATTGGCTCCTTGGGGCGACCGCGGGTTTCACCCTCTTATTCCATACCCAACATTCGTAACAAGTCAACCTTTCTTATAGCGTTTGGTTTTCGTATACCTCTTTGTACAGCAATTTTACGACTCACCATATTTTGTGTGTACTCTATATTAATTTTTATCTCAAATTATTTCACTTTTACAAAAGCTGCTAACCAGCCACCCACCACCCAGGCCTGCGACACCAACCACAAGTGTTTGGTACTTTTTTATCTCATCTGATGGTTTGTAATGGTCGTTTATCTTTGTTTCTTTCGTGAACGTTGTACCTTGAAAGTGAATAGTTTGAATGCGTCTAAGCTCATCTAACGCATTTTTTGTGTCGTTTATGTCTGCGTTTGCATCACTTAGTTGTTGTCGTAGTTTTTGAATTCTATCCTTTTCCTTTGCCTCGTTTTCATACCATTTCTCTTTTGCCTCTGCAAGTTTAAGTTGCGCGTTGTGGTACCTTGTCATCTCCTCTGTCGCCTTGTTTCTGTCGAGGAGGTGAAATAGATAAGAACTTCCTGTGAAAGCGAGAGCGTTTACCATTGCTCCAAATGTGATTGATGCCATTTTATAAGAGCGTCTTTTATTTTTACATGTAGTGATTGCTTGACTTTGCTTGACTTTGCTTAAAATTTCCTCAAGTTTTGCTCAACAAGCTAGCTGTATTTGTTTAAAATTTGCTCAAGTTTTGCTCAGTGAGCTAGCTGTTTTTGCTTGTTGAGCTAGCTGTTTTTGCTTGTTGAGCTAGCTGGGTTTGCTTGAAATTTGGTCAAGTTTTGCTCAGTGAGCTAGCTGTTTTTGTTTGTTGAGCTAGCTGTATTTGCTGCGCAAGCTAGATTTTTCTTTCTCTACTTAAAATATTAATTTTGTAGTAATACAAATGGAGAGTGAACTAAACTCAAGTGTGAGAGAAACACCAAGAATAACAGTAGATAAACCAGACAAAATCAAAAACCCAAAAAGGGTGGAGCAGGGAAAGAGACTCGCAATTAGTAAAGAGGCAAAGACTCGCAAAGCGCGAAATCGCGCAAACGCACGCGATGAGTCACCTCGGAAAGACGATGACAAGTGGGGTGTTAACTTTGGTTATGTAGTGGGACTCGTTGGAGTGGTCACAACAATTGGGTCGTTATACCTCGTACACAAGACAGAGACGCGACAAACCACCACCACCCCTTACGAGACTAAGAAGACAAGTAAACCACCTTCCTCGTCTAACACGCTTTTGGAGAGTTTCGATTAGAGTTTTTTTTCTGTTTTAAAAAAATGTAAAGTGTATACTAAAAGCAAACATGTCGATGCGAAATAAGAAAGAACTTGCCAATGAGATTTACGACGCATTCCTGTACACTGTTGGTGCTGTTGGGGTGAGTATGGTTTCGAAGAAAATTCTCAAAGAGCCTCTGGGTGCACCTGAGAATGTCAAGCGTACTATCAAACTTGCGGCCACGGTTGGAGCAGGGACCGTTTTGGTAAAGTACTTGCAGAGTATGAAATACATCCCAACTGACCCGTTTGGTAACAAATAATTTACTTGTTTTGGGAATTTATTTTCACGTGCGTGAAAATAATTCAACGTTGGGTCCTTACGCTGCGTCCATGAATCACCCACCATCTTTCGAAGACGCTCTATAGTCTCCTTACCATCCTAGAATAGGTCCTCCAACTCTTTGACACGCTTCTCGTTTCTCTTAACCTCTTTGTGCAGTTGCTCGACAGTCTCGACCCTACACTCGTGGCTCTCGTACTCTGACAAGACCCCTCTCCACGCGAGTACCATTAGAGAGAAAGGTTATTCTAAGTCCATCTTTTTACACTAGCGAAAAGGGGTACAAAGTTAGGTTTAAGTTATTCACTCGTGGGGATGGGCTTGGATTCTCTTCAAAGGGAGAGATGTGGCGTTGGCGTTGGGGTATAGAAACACCAAAAAAGCAATGATAGACCATGCGGATAGCGATTATAAAGTCGAACTTAAATATTTAGGACCCCCCGCAAAGGGGTAACGAAACGTTACCCCCTTTCAAACGCTCAACCACACACAGTATTCGTAAAGGAGCCGGGAGTATACACTTTGGTATTCAGATCGAGACTAGAGAGTGCCAAAACGGTTCCAGAGGTTGGTGTTTGAGGAGGTTTTACCATCAATCCGAAAAACGGGAGAGAATTCTACCAAACCACCAGAGATTTTAGAATCTCACAAAAATGTTGTTGATACGTACTTTCTCCCGTATTTTCCATACAACCTCTCGGGTAATGGTTGAACCTGATCCAAAACTATGTCGTCAATGACCTTTACATCACTCGAAAACATACTCTCATCATGTGGTATTCCACGTAGAAATGTTCTCAATTGAACAATAATTTTGTCGTACGATGTGTGTGCAAACCTACAACCATTTATTTGTTTACCAAGTTTTGTTTTGGAGATGTATCCTTGGATTAAGACACCAGAGTACCAATGACAATGGGGTTAAGCGTTACTCCACCAGCTATCCCACCCACTACCGTCGAACCATGCAATACTCATCATGTTTAGAGCTACTGTAGCTTAATTCTTCTGAGACGCCTGTATACCCATCTGTAGCATGTCGCTAATTTGTGGTAATAGATATAAAGATTCTTCAATTCCTCAACCTTCTCCATGGAAAGGTCTTTACTAATATGGTTAAATGTGATTATTTGTGTCTTGACCATCTCCCCTTTACACTACTCACTCTTATACTTTTATAATGTAAACGAGCACGTAATACGGTGGCATGATGCTAAATGGCACATCTCCTCCAACAGCACTTGTGTTGATTCTCTTCTTTCACCTTCACATGGTTCAACTCTCCTCTCACCCCACGAATAGCCACCCCATCAACCACACCAGGTGGAAGGACTTTGTTTGCAAACAGCATCGTCCCATGATGATGCCTAGGCATTTCTCTAATTGTCAACTGATGAGACTCGCTACCACCTGTGTCGCCTACGCTCGTCGTCGTAGGTTCTCCAAGAACGAACCTACCTCGTAAATCTGGCGTCCCATTCACACCGTCGCAAACAACCCACCCAGTGGGAATGTCTGCAACCATCCCACTCCACATCACAACCACAACTCTAGGTACAAAGTTGTAGTTGCCTTCTAGGTATTGCCTACTGACTGCGTCTCCACCGTCGATACAGGCTGGGACGTCTTTCAGAGCCCAATACGACATACTCAAGTCTCCAGTCATGGTTCCACCATCGATTGGTAAGAATCTCTTTTCCGCGTATCCGGTAAACATTGTCATGCTGTTTTATACAACTCTTATATATATACTAGAAATACGTATACGCAACAACCCTCGCCCGATTGCTGTTTGGAACTTACAGTACAGTACTTATTTTAGTTCTAAATTACTTGAATTAGATAATAGCCACTTCATTTGCCAAACTACTGTAAATAAATTTTCAGTGGACAATATCTCTCAGAGCTTTGTATTGTCTGAATTTAATTGTTTCATAGGACATCAAAATAAATACATGCAGCCCAATTAAACTTTTTAATTGTTGAGTGCAGCAACAGAATAGTGGGGGTCTACTGCTGTTTATACCATCAATCACTAAGAAAGAAATTACATTTATCACAATATTGATGACTCACGAAATAATCAATGCAGTATTTTGTATTAAGACACCAAAGGCTGTTGAAGGAAGTGCATCTCTATCATAGAATGAGTGTCCTTTAAAAAAATCAAATTCGTTCAAATGTCTACGGATGGCATGCATATAGTGCACATGTATAGGGGTCCATTCAAATTAGATTTACTAAGACGTATTAGGGATTCTACATTGTTGGTGTGGATAGATTATATACAGTAAGTTGATAATTCTACCCACATTGGACTACTGTGATGTGGAGCTGGCAGGAATATGGATAACTAAATATTGATGGTCATAATCAGAGGTCTCTATGCATGTCAGGGAAACTGATCTTTCCTAAGTCGGGACTTGAAACTGATTGGTTAATAGAAATCCCAAGTCTTGTAACTCTTGTATTAGAATCAAGTTACATTGTGTAATGCCAGTTAGGAAATTCCATGCCATTTTAACATCATATCTACCAGTAAAGAGCTATTTTCCATGTTTCAATTAATGTGTTCATACATGTTATAGCACCATTATCTATTGCCTTAATTGACAATATGTGAAGGATATACAACTTTTGAGTTAAAATTAGTTTTTGTAACATTGTACTATACATTAGTGAATATGTGTTGACATTTTTAACAACTGTAATTTGTTAGAAAACAAGACCCCCATATATTGATACCAGTGTTAGCATTGAAGGGGCTATCCTGTATAAATATTATTGTATTATTATTATTATTATTATTAATACTAATAATAATATGCATTAACAATAATACTACTAATAATACCTAATACAGATTGCAGATACCATATTTGCCATGTAACAAAGCATATATATGGCATTGTGTACTATAGTATCTCAATTATATCACCGTGCACATATATATTATAACCTATATTCAGAATGCCATGCCTAGCCTGCTTGTCGACAATGATCTAGCTAACACACATAGTAGTGTCAACATACCCAATGTGAACATAATAATAATAAGCTGTATTTTACATTGACAGAATAACTTGTGACCCACTAGGCCAGCTAAGTGTACTGTAGGTATAACATGTTCCATAATGGATGGAGTACTGTAAACACAGATTATATATGGAATACATACCGGACCGTATACAAAACATGGACGTCAAGATCATATCGTCAGAAACATAATATTCCTGGTTGAAAAAATTATAACCTTCTTATTGTCAGTGACGGCCTCTAACCATTGAGCCATCGAGATTCAGATGGGGAGAGGTTACAATGATGCACTGGTTCTAATGATATATGTACTGCCTATGCACAGCAGTTACTATATATTTCAGTAATGACTAATGATTGGGTGTGTTAATATATACACTGCTGTTATATCAATAGAATCAGTACATCAATGTAACGTTCACTCACCATCTGAGTCTTGATAGCTCAATGGTCAGAGCATCTCACTGGAAATCAGAAAGTTATCCCTGTCCGGGACACAGAATAATTTTTCTGAGGATATGAGCTTGCTTGACAATCATCCATGTACATGTACTGTATCGTCTGTTTCCCCCCGAGCTCTCCCTTATTCACTACAGCAGTGTATATATTAAGTATTAACACTGACATAGTAATTATACATATTGATGCTTGTTTATTGCTACAAAATTGTAGACCATGCCCAGGTCATATAAACACTGAAATAGTATGCATGTTTTTTCACCCTAAACTACTGTATATATAGGCTAATTATCAAGCAGATAGTATTTATAATTTTAATCAAATAATAAACATACTTCCAACTGTCAATATATTATACATATATGTTTTGAAAATTAAAAACATTACACACCTTCAAATTTCCCCAAATCTCTCTGTTAAGTATTTCAAAATGTGTCTATTAGATTTCGGAGCTTGGAGAAAATACACAATACAGTGTACAATCATTTAAATTACATTAAAATTAGCGAGTCAAGTAAAAAAGTTAAACGATAAAGTGAAGCACTGAACTGAAGGTAATGGCTATTCGTACGGTAGCCGTACGACGCTATAGTCTCTTAGAATTCAACGAAATGCAGGTAAATATCACCAAAATCCTAAACCTAACCCTAATCCTAACCAAATTGCTAACCCTAACCAAAAAAAACTATGCAGAAAAGGCAAATTAATTGCTCAACACAGACCAACACAGACCGGTGAGTCGGTGACAATCACAATGTACATAATTATAATAGTCCTTTTACCTTTTACTTGTGTCTTTCTTTGATTATATTGTCCTTCAACACTACAGTTTCGGCTTGAAATCAGCTGATAATGTCTATAGTAATGTTTGTTAATGTAAATACTGCATATGGCTGGTTTTTATGGCAATATAAATTTCGCCGTCGGGGAATGCCGGCTTCTTTCGGAAAGCGGTTTGTAGCGCTGGCGTCAATTTAAATTTAAATTACGCCAAATTTAACGCAGCAAAAAACCGTTTCAATACCGTTTCAATTTTTGCATTCGCAATCACGTGACGGTTGCAATTTAAATATTAATTCAAATGCAGGTCTACCAATCAGCTTCTGTCTATATCTAGTTACCAGGGCCAAATTTTCCGATGCCGCGCATGATCGACGACGTTGATCCTGAATATATATATATATACAAGGAAACTGAATGTGACTTTGCAAACACTTGGAATCCCCGTGTGAGGGACTAAACGCCAGTCGATATTATCACCCTCGCCCTCAGACCTTCGGCCTTCGGCAGGCGCTTCGCGCCGGGCCAGGGGATTACGATTTTACCAATAATCACACCAATGGCAATTGTTGTACCAAGTGTTCGAGCGTTGCTCTTTGAATTGACTTTTGATTCCTTAATCTCCGGTTTTTCTCTATGAGGTGGTCTTTTCTGCGTGGACCTTTTTGGTCTTTGGTGTAGTTTCGTCGAGTATGGGAAGATGTGCACCACCCTCAGAGTGTTTTTTTCACTGGTGATTTTTCCGAGGTTTTTCATAGTTGACTTTGTCGTTGAGTCCAAAAACCATTGATGTTGTTGCTGTTTTCAACAAATTGTTGTATCCATCAATCTTCTTCTTAAGAATAATCATATTGCTAGGAATAATCATATTGCTAGATTTTGAACGACATTTGTGTCGTGTATCGCCCGATTCATATTTAGAATCCAGACTGACACGCTGTAATTCACAACACTATCCTCGACGAGTTTACGAAATTCTTGCTGGATTTCAAGACTCTCTGCGCTCCGTCCAGAGATGGATACACGTGTTTTCGCTTGTGATCCCAAAACAGAATAAATGAATGCCTCTATTGACTGGTTGAGATACAAGAGACCAATTTGTGTAAAACCATCAGAAGTTGCCGGTACGTATCTTTTGTAGTCATCACGGACGTTGTTTATTCCATACACAAGTTTCTCTCCAAGGGTTCCATTTGCCAAGCGTGCACCCTCGTAGGTCACCCTCGTCCTTGGGATTTTGTAAATCCTCCCAAACAACCTCTCCCCACCAAATTCTCGACTGATTGCGCTCATCGTCTTCCCACCCTCCATTCTAGTAAGTAGGCGTCTGATGGTAAAGTACAAATGGATTCTCATCAAACTGGTGATGATTGGGTGTGTGGTTTGTGTAAGGTTTTGCATCGACACTCCACAACAAAACGACGCACAATATGTTGCAAACACGACTCTGTAAGAACCCTCGTCACTATACCATTTCTCCGCTTTAGTCTTGGATGTTGTGACTAGGAGAGGATGCAGTGTAGTTTTGACAAAAGTAGTTCTTTTGATCAACGTAAACTCTGAAATTGTTAATGGGGTGGTTGAGGAAGTCTTTGGTTGGATAGCCATCCCAATAATAATAATAATAATAATAATAATAATAATAATAAAGACGTATTAGGAGCATTATACAATAGTCTCAATGCTCTTACAACAATATATATAAATATATTCTTAAACTTAATTACAGTTTCATGATAAGGTAAAGCCTACTGCATATATTAACACTATGAACAATAACTATTAATTTAAAAAAAGCCATCCCAATAACCAATCGAGTGCCATTTCCCTTTTGGTAGTGGTTGGATAGTATCACCTGGTGACCAAATTTTGTGGAAATCAGATGTGTTGAGAGTAGTATAGAGAGTGGGGGTGCGAGCCCAATCGATGTTAACCGTAAATATAAATACCAAAACATCGCCAAATTTATGCCAAATCGCGATTCAACAAAATTTGGTGTCATTTCGGTAATTTTATATTTACGGAAAACATCGAATAAGCTCGCACCCCCACTCTCTATACTACTATGGTGGTCGTTAATCAAGCTAGACACCCCTCACGTTTTCTACTCAATTGATGTCAAACACACGCGAGACTCACGAAACAATACCAAATTTATACCAAATCGCGATTTTCGCTAAATTTGGTGTTATTTCAGTCATATTTTAAAAAATAGAAAGTGTCGCTTCGTCATTTTCGCATTTTTTTAAAAATAGAAAGTGTCGTTTCGTCATTTTCACATATTTAAAAAATAGAAAGTGTCGTTTCAACATTTTCACATACTTAAAAATTCACGTGCGAAAAAAAAAAGCCACTAGATTTTGATTCTAGTGGTGATGTTTTATCCAAACAAGTATCCAAATGGGTAGCGAAATGGCGCTCTTTTGATTGGTCAATTCACACCAGCGTCCACAACAAATGTTTTATCCAAACAAGTATCCAAATGGATAGCAAAATGGCGCTCTTTTGATTGGTTAACAACATTGACTAATTTGCATACTAACAGGCGGCCGGTTGTTTCGCGAATTAGTCCGTTTGATCACTATTTTCAGTGTTTGTCACCTCACTTCTAAAATGGTGATCGCACACATATTTCGACGTTGTGATTCCTCCCGACAACAAGCCTAAGAAAGGCACGTACGGCGTCACAATCGCGACAATGTTCTCAACGTCTTTCTTTAGTAACGGGTCTTTTTGCAACTCGTCATTTAGTTCGTCAGGGTTCTCAATGGCGTTCAACCCATCTAGTAAGCTAGCAAATTTGCTGATTAGCAAGTCAGTGAGAAAAGCGTTTGCGATTTCCATTCTCTTCAACTCATATTGGCGCCATATCTTGTCGATAACCTTTGCAGACGCTTTTTTAATGTACGCTTCAGATTGGCTTACCACACCATCGCTAGACTGTCTTATTAGTTCAGCTCTCCTTGCGTCAATGTCTTCTTCCACAGTCGAAGTGTCAGCAGTCTCCTCAACTAATTCCTCAATCGTGGGGTTTTCTTCACTTTTGCGTTTCACCATCACGCTATTACTTATACCCATATTTTATTGCGGAATAACAACTTCGTGACTGTATGGATAACGCAGTGAGATTTCGAGTCTAGCGTACTTATGATTTTTTAGTGCGGTCACAATCGCCGACACTTCTTCTTTGCAAATGTGTCCAAGGTAATCGTTAATAACAACCTTCATATCACTTCTGCTCGGACAGTAAAAGCAAATGAGCTCACTAATGTTTTCTCTATACGGTTTCGCGATCGACGTCAGTTGTTGTGTGATGACAATAACGCTCAACATAAAATGTCGCGCACTAAAAGCCAAGTTGACTAATTGACTAGTCCTATTCTTGACGTCCTGCCCACTCGCACAGTCGTCCAACACAATCAGAGTGTTAGTGCCTTTAAAAGTGTTTGTTACACACTTGAGAACAGCGTCAACGTTATCCTGTGCACAGTCTATCGCTAACACATCAGGATCACGCACATATTTCCAATCTTGATACGCTTTATTCCACTCGAAAGTAGGGCAAATCAACACAATGTAGTCAAACTTGCCACAATACTCAGATTCCAATGTCTCTAGCAAGTGATGTGTCTTACCACAAGCTGTCATCCCAACAATTAGCGCATTAAACGGAGTCTCCATTAACTCACGTTTGATTTAGTACTGGATTGATTGCAACCCATTGTTCATGAAGTTGACTAATCCATCACTCATCACAAACACCCTGCACATGACATTTGCAGTCGTCACTTTCTTAGTGATTTCAAGAAGCACGCCAGATTTGTGTTTACGATTTTCTTACCAGTGGCGACATTGCGATTATCTTGAACGCTCCTCAAGTCAATGACTAACGCAAAACCATCTTTATAGAACTTCTGTATGGTCATGAACTGAGCGCGTTCTTCACCCAACCCAAACAGTCGTTTCGCCTCTGCATAAAACTTCGACTTTGGGATGCCTTGTGAGTACACGCTATTTGGCACACCTTCAATTGTGACTCTAACACTCTCGATATTCGTATAAAGAAACTCCTCACTGTCTGTTCGCACCTTGTTCGTGAATAACAACACAATCGCCTTCATGCTTTTTCTTGGTAGATTAACATTCTCGTTCACAATGGTTGTGCCTTTATCCCATTCAGTGGTTTTCATCAACGTGACGTGTTCGTATGACAAACTACGACCACTTGCATAGCCTGACGTTATTTCATCAGAGAGCTCCTGGTTATCAATCGTTTCATACTCAAGCTCGAGGTTCTCCAGAGTGTATCCACCTACACTCTCATTGGTTTGCGCCACCATGATGTCTGTGGCCTTTGGAAGTGTGATCACATACTGCAAGTTGTTGTTCATACTGAAAGGAGCGTACAACCCGTGGTCATCCATGATCTTGCCGAGCTTAATCCGCTGTTTCGTTCCAATCACACCAAACATCAATGCATCACTAACCTTAGCAACGTTTCCACTTGTTGCACCACTGTCGTCCTTAGAAATTAGCTTTCTCAAGTTCTCAGAGCCAACACCATAGTCAATCATCTGATCTCGCGCAGTAACACTTTCCCAAAGGTCACGATAAACACCAGTGTAATTTTGAGCCAACCAAGCAAGACCCCTCGCACCCAACGTCAACGCATTATAAACTAAGTTAGCCAACCCAACAGCCCATGGACCCATCTTCGTTATCGCGTTCTTAACAGCCTGTGCAAACGACCTCGTAGCCATAGCGCCTTTCATAACAGCAGACCTCCCAGCGATAATAATAGTTGTTATAATCCCAGCCACTGAAATTGCTACAGCGCTCAACCCAACCATATTTTCTTTAGCCCATTCCTTAAATTTCTGAAATCTGTCAATATCAACTTCTTGTTGCTCTCTAACTTCTTCTATTTGTCGCTGTTCAATAGTTCTGTCTCGCGCTTCTTCAAGCCCTACAATACGTTCTCTCAATTCAAAGATAGCGCTTTCATCGTCTTCACCGTCTAGTTCGTCTGACGTTCTATTTATCGCTTCTTGAAAATGGTCTGCCTGCGTTTGCAGTGCGCCATCGTCACCCACTCTTGATTCAGGCAACACACTATCGCTCGGGTTAAGCACACCATTATGTTCGCGGTTTTCGTCTGGTGTTAGCCCAGGTATGTCGACATAGCCCACTCTTGTTTCAATTACTGGGAAGTCGTCTGGGATTACTTCTGTTGTGACAGCTGTTGTTTCTACGCTCTTGGGGATTTGTTTAACTAACTTTTTGAACTGCTCAAAAGCCCTTTTACTATTGGCATCTTTACTGTAGATCAAACCATTTTTCGCAGGTATTAGAATTCGCCTGGGTCCTCCATACTTACCATGTATGCCTATTGGTTTGAAAAGAATAGCCCCTGAGTCCATAACCCATGACCTGTTAGCTATTTCCTTTGACGCGTCGTCCCGGCCAAGTGTTTTTCCACTCAATTCGTTTATTTTCTTATTTATTAGCTTGACTCTTTTTATTTCGTTTTTTATTACCTCTTCGTCGAACGCTTTTGCCTCACCAAGTCTTCTCTTAATTTCTCCCCAATCCTCTTCAAGAGCTAAATTGTAACTCACGTCGTTGACGTCACCATATGATTCCTGATCGACAAACTCTACTGCGGGGACTTCTGTGTTGGTTTCCCTTATTGTCACCGTCTTACCGTCGCCAGTGTCGGTGAATGACGTCTCTTTTTCTCGAAACCTTCTATCTTGCTCGTCCTGAAATCTGTTTATCGTCTCGGACAATTTTTCATACTCAACGCGCTCAACGTTTGGCATGCCATCGCTGGTGTACTTATCGTCTAGTAAATTGTAAGCTTGAGTGGCACTTTCAAGTTCGTCATTTAGTTGATCATCAGTGTAGGCTCTACCAAGGTTCTCCATCTCAATCTCGTCAAAATCTCCCCCACCTTCAGCCATATTACATTAGCTCACATTTTGAGTATCGCTTTCTAGTATCCATGAATCACGTTCGCTTTTAGTTTAAATAATTGCACGCAAGCCACGCGAATGTCACCGCAAACACCCACAGATTTTGAGCTAGCCAAGCGAGACCCTTTGCACCTACCACCAGCGCGTCGTAAACTAAGTTAGCCAACCCAACAGCCCATGGACCCATCCTCATGATTGTGTTTTTAACAGCCTGTGCAAACGACCTCGTGGTCATAGCGCCTTTCACAACAGCAGACCTCCCAGCGATAATAATAGTTGTTATAATCGCAGCTATCGCAATCGCTAAAGCACTCAACCCAACCATATTTTCTCTAGCCCATTTCTTGAACTTCTGCAACCTATCAATGTCGACTTCCTGTCGCTCTCTAACCTCTTCTATTTCCCGCTGTTCAATAACCATGTCTCTAGCCTGTCTAAGTCCAACCATTCTTTCATATAGATCGACAAGCTCGTCAGTCTCCGCGATCGTGGGGTCTCTTCTTCCCTCAAGCTCCACTATTCTCTCGTTCGTCTCATTTATTGCGTCTCGATAGTGGTCTGCTCGTATTTGCAATGCACCAGCGTCGCCTACTCTCGACTCACGCAGCACATTCTCGCTTGGATTGAGCATGCTATTCAACTCACGGTTCTCGATTGGTGTTAGTTCAGGTATGTCGAACTCCGCATGTGTGGTGTCTAACAATGGCGCACTCCTCACGACGTCTTCACGATCTCTTGCGTTGTCATTAGCCCACGTTGTAAGATCACTAAAAAAAACCCTCCATATGTCGACGCGATCTTCTACTACGTTCGCGATCCAGTCCACTCACCACTTTAATTAGTCTAATTCTCTCGTCGACTGTGACGTTTGGATCGTCCCGAGCTAGTTTGCGATCATGAGTGGCTTTTTCGAGACTATACTTTAGTTCATCGTCAGTGGCGTCTTTGTATTCATTAGAGCTTTCCATCTCAAGGTCGTCGAAACCACCCTCAGCCATATTATATTAGCTCACATTTTGAATATCGCTTTCTGGTATCCACGAATTATGTTTGCTCTCATAACCCAACCATTTGACCAGCGCCATCTTCTTCCCTCTGACTTTCTTTCTTTTCAACACCTTTTCGACTCTGTACACATCGCCACCATGTTTCTTATTGACCAGCGATAATTCCTGTTCATAAAATTCACCAATAATCTGTTCACCACTTATGTCCTCAATTTCGTACACATTCGGATCACCACGAATAACTTTCACCACTTTAAACAGCTCTTCAGTGAAGTTGGCTTCATAGCCCTTTGTGAACACGCTCTTGTACTTACTAATTCTCACCGATTCACCAACTCTAAACTTTGGCAATGGGTTGTCTGCAAATTGGTGACCAAACAATGTGGTCCAAACTTCACCCTCATTTGACTTATCGACATCCTTTGGCTTCATCATAATGCTTCGACTCACATTGCTATTGTAATTGTCCACAAATTGGTCAAGAACGTCAATCCATTTGTGCGTTCCACGGGTATAAAAGTACTTCCACATAGTGCTCTTGAGACTTCTATTAAAACGCTCAACAACAGCAGCCTTTTTATCACTCTTAGTGCTGAAATATTCAACACCATGTTCTTTCAACAAGCTTTTCACCCCAACGTTGTAGAATTCAAGTCCATCATCAAATTGCGCTAACTTAGGCATGGCTCCAAACCGATCTTTAAAGTCGTTCAATAGCTCTCCAACAGCCTTAGTCATGTTCTTAGTGTCTTTTCTATAAACTGCAATGCCAAAAGCGTACCTACTCAATATTTCAATGCCTGTCAATATCCAATAATAACCTCCATTCTGTTTTGAGTGCTTACTCATGTCCACTAAATCCATTTGGAGCTCTTCACCAAGAAACCCAACAAAGGTAGCACGGAACTTATGTCTTCTCACAATGGGTTTGTACCTAGTGTAAGTATCCTGCGCTGTCAACCATTCTTTCACTGTTTTTCTAGTTACTTTCAATCCGTCTCCTAACGCACTTTGATACAACCTCTCTGCACCACTGAACCCTGTCTTGGGGCTATAATAGATGTCTCTCAACCCTTGTTCTGTTTCCACACCGAGTTCCATATAATTCACACTACATACAGTTCCAATAGCACCGCGCCAATTTTAAGATCGTCGTTATTTGGTTTGACACGAAATGTCATACTTGAGTAAACACCTTTTTTAATACCCACCTTAGACTCAATGTCCACATGACGTTGCACTGACCCCTTCAAAGACTGTTCGGTGGGTATTGGCAACGTTGTGATCACATCGCTACGCTTCCCATCAATACCCACATTGCTCTCCGTCTCAACAACGTCACACGAAACTTCTATGTACTTCAGACCTCTATACATGTCGACCTCGTTTGGGCTAGTGTGCCACTGTAAGTCATTCTGAATCACCTCACCTCTCGCGAAACCAAGTAGAGGCCCAAGGGTGTCTAACACAGCTGAACTACTAACCTTGACTCTACATTTACTCGTGGGCGTCAGTTTCTCTATCTCGAGACTCACCTTACGCTCGTTAGACTCATGTTTTAAGACTTTGACCAATGCGTCGAAGCTAAAGTACCCTTCACCCACTTTAATCTTCTTAAAAGAGCCTACTTTAGAGTCGTCCAACGTGAAGACCTGAATGCTGTCGTCGTTTGTTGTGTTATGGTAGTCCCAAAACACAGTGGCTGTCTTGACCATAATGTATGGGTTATCGTGTATGACCATCATCGCGTTGTCAAAGGACACAACTTTTTCCTCACCTTCAATGAGTACCGTCAACTTTCGCATTATGTATAACATACAGTATATTATTATATGCAGAAAGCCCTTCACGACTACTATGGAAAGCATTACGAACGCGCGATGGCGAACACATCAAAGGCTACACACGACGCAAAGGCAGACCTCATCAAAAAGTACCCCCACGCTACTTTAAGCAAATTCGAGTTCTATCCAAATATTTCACAAGACGGTAAGATCCTAGGTGTTGACGTGTACTTCAAAAACAATGACATCCTCAGCACAGACATAACCAGCGCAACCTTCAAAAATGATAAAAACATGTGGAAGTGGCTACACAATAGTAAGTTCCCAATAATATGGCAAGGTGGTGGAACTATCCAACCACTACCAAAAGGTCACAAGAACCACTGGGGACTTTGGGATGGTTATCCAACGGAAAACGTGTTGAGTTATCCAGTGAATAACTTTAAAGTCTTTGTTAACCAAAATAGCTACTTCATGTCAAAGCTACCAACCTTGCAAATCACCACGTCAAAGACCATGTCAAAGTGGGACGACAACGAATCTTACTACCGCGTTGTGTTTGCGACGTATTGTGCGAGTTTCTGTTGTGGAGTCTCACTGCAACATTTATCAGTGTCACAAGAAGTCCACCCTGTGGTCACAAGTGTGATGAGATTTCATTTGTACTTCACCGTTAGGAGACTTCTCAGAAGAATGGAAGGTGGTGAGACCATGAAATCAATAAGTAGAGAATTCAACGCTTCCGAATTGTATGGTAAGATTTCCAAGATTCCTAGAAAACATTACTACCAGAATAATGTCCTGAGCGATGGCACTTTAGGTGAATCCAGAGTCTACACACTCAACGACGTTCAGAACGACTATAAATGATACGTCGCGCGATTGTCAGACGACTTCACCAACATTGGGTTACAATATCTAAATCAAAGCATAGAAGCCTTTGTGTACTCCACACTTGGTGCGCAAGCGAGAACACGTGTATCAGTCGTTGGTGGTTCTGCAGGAAGTCTAGAGACCCAACAAGAGTTCCGCAAGTTGTTTGCTGACAGTGTTGTCAACTATGACGTGTCGACATGGATTCTCAACATGAATAAATCGATTAGAGACACCAACGTTGTCCAAAATCTCGCAGTGTCGCCAAGTACATGGTTAATGCCAAGTAACGTGGTGATTCTCAAGAATAAAATCGCTGGGTACAACAACTTATTAAAGATTGCCACAGAGTCCATGAAATTTGGAGTGAACACTCGCTTGAATGCAACAACACCAACGATTGCGGCTAAAAAAGTCCACCAAGACTAACTTGGGAGTAGCACCACCTGTGAAGAGAACAGTGACCAATCAAATAGCACACGCTACCACCATAAGTAAGTCAGACACGACAACGCTAGCGATAGTGTTAGGGTTCTCAGCAGTCTCTGGCTATCTTGTAAGCAAATACACCTTGAGGTAGTGATGAGTCTAAACTATGGGTATGAGTCTGACGACCCTCACGATAAAATACTAAAGAGAACGAAAAGGCATCTGGACGAAGATCCCAAATCAAGTGCGACCGGTGGAAGGATGTCTGGACTAATAGACATGCAAGGCTCAGCAATAAAAAACGTAGCAGACCCAGTCGATGACTCAGACGCCGCAAACAAAAGAGCTCTAGAGCAATTGCTATCAGGCTACCTCAAGAGTCAGTCCTATAATGTTGTGTTTGACTTCAACGCTAACACACACGCCTTGAAAAACGTGGAATTTCACGCCAGTGGTTCAAACAAAGTGAAAGCCATTGGTGAAACAAGTAAATTAGTGCAAAACAACTCAACTTATGGTCCTATTGTTGGCGTTAACGGTGCAGGCCACAGTTTTCTATCCCCTGAGTTAACACCACTCCCACTTGAGTCAGGCCTTCATTTTAACTGCCCGAGTATGCAGTGGTGTGACCTCTCCATTTTTGTCGTAGTGCGGTTACCTATGAGAGCCACGGGGTCAAATTGGGAGACAATTATATCAAACGACGACGGTCAGTGGGATAAGTTCATAGGGTACAAGACTGGTATGACTAATGGACTCGCGTATGGTTGCAGCAACCCAGCAATGGAGAGCATATGCACTATTGCGAGTGGTGTTGACCTCACAAAAATGCATATGATATCAATACACTGGCAAATGAGCAATTCACACGTCAGAGTCAATAACACCAAGTCAACCGATTCAGACTTCGTAGCGAATATGAAAAAGATAGGCACACCTTATGGAACAATTTTTGGAATACACCGACCAAGAATACCACTCGCACCTTATGCGTACCCATCGTTGATAGAATTCTACGGTGTGAAAATCGTGAGTGGTTACATGACAACCCGAGACATCGTAATCATGGGTGGAAAAATGATGAAGGAATATGGTATAAAGTGAATGCTCGACGCATTAAAGTGATCTTCCAAACCAGTGTTAAATATATGGGAGCGTGTATTTCAAAAGAGCGTGAAATATATAAGATAAATAAAACGACTGACCACATGTTCAAAGTTGGTGGGTCATTTGGCCGCGGTGACGTGACTCTCGAGCTCCACGCTGAGATTGGAATGAGGTCTAAAAAGACTTACGGCAAACCTATCGTGTTACCAGAGTCAGACACTGTGGGAGTGGTAGAAGACGTGACCTAAGTTAAAATGGGTTGGTTTAGAAAGCTGGTTCGTAACATTAGAAACTTTTTCAGACGACGTAGCAAACCGAAGACTAATAAAACACATCTGATGCGTTGGTACACAACAAACCAGATCTATAAAAAACCTAACGCCCACATCGAGTAGCTTTTTTTTTCGTGGGAGACTATATAGTGATGACTTCCATGGCACTTCAACTATTTGATTTCGATGGTCACCAAATCACGACGGTTATGAACAACGGTGACATATGGTTCAAAGCGAAAGAAGTCGCGAGCGCTCTAGGTTATGCTAGACCAAAGGACGCAGTACACGACCATGTCGAGCCTGACTGTGAAATGAAGATGGAGCAGGCCTCGTTTATCAACGAGCTTGGGGTCTACTCGTTGGTGTTCTCGAGAAAAATGGAGCGCGCGAAACAGTTTGAAAGGTGGGTGCACTCAGAGGTCTTGCCAAGTGTTAGAAAGACTGTAGCCGACGTTGGTCTCAAACACAATCAGTTTAAAATGATCACCGAGTTCGATCTTCACACGAAAGTCGTTGGTTTTCTTAGGAAATATTATCCAGAAGCTATTTTGATAGCCGGGCTTGGTGAAAATCAAGACACTTCTGCGAAGAGAATAAATTCGTGGAAAAAAGGCTACCAACGTGGAACACCTGATTTGATTATTGCTAATGCAAACCGACAGCACATTGGGCTTGTGATTGAGTTCAAGAACCCAGGTGGCACAGGTAAGACATCCAAAGAGCAAGACGAGGTGTTGCTCAGATACAAATCCGCTGGTTATCTAACATTGTTGTGCGACTCGTACGACGACGCTATTACCACAATAATAAAATACTTCTTTGACATTGGGTTTCAATGTTCCCAGTGTATTCGTAAATTTAAAAATAAAGCGGCGTTAAGTAACCACGAGAGACATCACTGTGTGGTGCGCGACAAATTTTATGTGTGACATTACTGGCTTCAACACCTCTAGTGTCTATGCGTGTGAAAATGTTGTCTCTATGACATTGGACGCCTCATGTGTCCAGTGTCTAAATTTTAAAAAAGTGAGACGCGCTGAGAGCGTCCTTAATTTTGTGTGGAAGGATGATGGCGTCTGCACACTGCTTTGTATTGCTCAGCACCACCAACGAATGATGGTCCTGGATTGTATCTCCAATTGAATGGTGCTTCAACAGTTGTTCCATCAGTGTCACGGCAAAGGGCGCAATACGCTTTTAGAAAGGTGATGTCGTCTGCTACTGAGAACAATGTGTCGAGCTCACCAAGTCTGTTTAAGTGCTCCGTTGTTATGAGACCACAAATAATGACGTGAATGCCAGCTTTGACATACTCGCGAATAACTGATAGATCAGAGTACCAATGGCCTTCATCAATACCGATGACATCATAATCAGCTAGTTTGGAAGAACTTGGAAGGTTGGTGATTAACTTTGCAGGTAAACTGTCTGATCCGACGACAATGGTCTGACGATGTGTGGAGAATGTGTGGTCAGCTCGTCTAGTGTCACCCGCGTTGTTCATGTAAAGGACTTTGAGTCCTGATTTACTTAACGCGACTAGCTTGCGGAGAGTCTCTGTCGTTTTCCTGCAAACATGGGACCAATCACAATTTCTAGTTTACCAACTTTCTCTGTCATGGTTACTATACCCTCAGAGATATTTTTATTGTGGGAACCGTCGCTCGTTGTTAAATATCCGCTGAAGCTCTAAGTTTTCAAGATGGGACCTCGAGCTCTCGTGTCTTGAGCGACGCATTGGGCTATTGGTGACCACACCGCATGGGTAACCGGTATACACGTTTTCGTCACACGAAAAATATTTGTGAGCAGATGAGAGTGCGTGGTCCCTGATATCATCCACACCCACTATCTCATTACACTCCACCTTGCAAACGTGAACGTCACGGTTCGCGGCGAGCTCTAGCCACGCTTTGAGTTTGGTTGGACTAGGTCTCCATAGAAGGCTCGCTAAGAACACTTCGAGGAAGTTGCCAAGTAGTGTGGCGGTGGACTCGCAAGGGTCGTTCAAGTAGTAACTACTTGCTAACACAAGGTATTTGAACGGTGAGTGACACCACACAGGGATTATGCTAGCTAACTTATCAACCATCCTGTTGGCACTATCTTCTTGAAGATTGACCCAAGCCTCAAGAGCGCGCTTTGTAATGAGAATCTGAATATCAAATCGTTTTGCTACTTCCCCATCTTCACACCAGCGCTCGCGCACTGTGAAGACTTCTAAGTACTCTTTTAAAACGTTGGGTCCAGAGACGTCTTGTGGGATAAGCACGTTGATAAAGTCATATCTCCACACCATGTTGAACTCCTCTTCTACGATGCCTGGGTCTCGAGTCATTATACTATACCTCCAGAGAAAACGCTACCTTTTTTTAATGCGTTTGGTTTGGGACTGTGAGATACCTGTGAGGTCAACTGTGAGACATCTGTGAGATACCTGTGAGTAAGATAACACGTGATAGTGTATTAGATGGCTGAAGACTCACAGACTGTTGACGGCAAGATCACGGCTGATGTGAAAAGTGTTAAGGTGAAGGACCCAAAACGCGTCGCTGCTGGTAAGAAGTTGGCTGAGATATCGAAAGCTGCGAAAGAAAAGAAAATGCGTGAAATGATAGTCAACGAAGAACAAGGTAGTGAGTGGAGCTATGGTTACATTGTCGGGACATTGGTGTTATCATCGCTGGTGCTTCGCTATGGTACACCATTAGCAGTAAAAAAGAGACACAATTAGAGCCCGTGAGTACTGCAGCAGCGCCTGCGTCAGAAAGTTGTAGAACTCGTCGCCCAACACTCGACACATTTGATTCTTGAACAAAACACACGACAATGTATATATGGCTGCGATCGATCGAAAAGAACTTATGAACGAATTGTACGACGCGCTACTTGTCACGACTGGTGCTGTGGTAGTGAGTATGATTTCGAAAAAGGCTTTGGGAGAACCATTGGGAACACCAGAGACTGTGAAAGGCACAGTGAAACTTGCTGCAGCTGTTGGTGCAGGAACGCTGTTAGTAAAATGGATGCAATCGAAAAAGTGGATACCGACAGATCCATTCAAATCAACGTAAGTTAATGGTGAGTGTTGTGGCTGGAGGGATATTTAATGCAGTGGCTTTTGCAGGCGCTGGCTTTATGTTCTCGAAGTTTAATCACACAGGCTATGAAGCTGAGATGAAAAGACACAACCATGCGTTGGAACAGTTAGCCAGTGCGAAAGAAGTGTGGTATGAAAATGAGATTGCTAAAAAAGATCAGATCCAGCGTTTGCGACAACAGCTCTCAGACGCTAATGCTGACATCAATGACACAAACCACGCGTTGGAAGAACTTAAAAGCGTAATGACCATTCACTACAGCGGTCGAGTGTTCACTGAGAGTCCGAAGATTGCGGATTACTACCAACCGAGCGCGGAAATGAGGGAATACCAATTATTGTTTGTTGGTGCGTTAGGTTTGGGTAGTGGAATAGTAGTGTGGGTATTGGTTCGATAAAACAAATGTTGGAGTAATATAAGTGATGGACAAACTTATGAGGCAGATGAGTTATGGCTACACAATTGATGAGATCGCGAACGAGACGCAAATTGAGTGTGGAGGCACCCTCAGGCTCTACTACTGCTTGGATTGTGACGTTGTGAAAAACGTGACTGGCTGTGGTGGGTACGCATGTCCAAAGTGTGGCGACATCGAATGGGGTTACACTCAGAGTTATAGTGACATGAGACTCACACGACTAAAAAGCGTTCACAAGCGGTCTTGGTGGATGGGAAGGAGAATGCGGAACGTTGCGAAGGGTGAGCACCTTGAGTTGATAAAAGAGGACTTCTTGAAAGTTGTCAACGTGTTGTACTCATGTGGGTTGATAAAGGGTAGAAACGTCAGCAGATACGGATACTACATTATTAGGTTGTGCCATAGAAGACAACTCGAGACACTCGAAAGGGTGTTAGACTTAAAGACGGAAAGGTGAAAGAGAAGTTTGACGACAATCTGTTTGGGGTGGTGTATCCAAAGTTGGGATGGTGTGAAAGTGGCGATCATTATTACAACGAGTGGCTTAGGAAAAAAAATAAGTGTAGTGTATATAGAAGCCATGGGCGACGTCACAGAAAACTCACTCGCTAGAACTGGTGCAGCCGTTGTGAATCCGCTAACAGGTAGAGCAGTCAACGTTCATGGGCGAGTCTACAATCAACTTGTTAGAGACGGTGTTTTTAGTGACACGACAAATGTGACTATTGTTAATCCGCTGACAAACAGACGAGTTAATATTGGTAGTCGGACATATAACCGTCTTGCTAGAAATCAGGAAGCACAACCCGCAGTTGAAGACCATAGCCCGCGGCTGTTGGATCGAGCGCTGAGAGGGTTCACAAGGTCTTATGGAGTCGAGGTGGTTAACGACAGAGACATCAATCAGGTAAACGCAACTAGAAGCGCTGTCATTAACCTTTTGAGGCGCGAGTTGGGTGAGATTAACGGAATGAAAGTGGTAGAGACAGTTAAGGTCACTTTCGAGAAAGATTTAGGGTTCGATAAGACCACATATAAAACTGCCTACTTTAACAGCGGAACGTTTGTCGTCATTAATGAGCATGATATTGAGGATGTTGCCAATCGTGGATCGGAACAGATTTTGACGCGGATAGCTGGGTGGTTATCTGAGGGGTCTGGATGGACTATCGACAAAATAGACGCACACTACGTTAATATCGCTATTTATAGACCTTTGCATGGGAGTAGTTACATTGCGTTGCCAAAGGAGCTGTGCAACAGTATGAAGGGCTTGATAAACGTAAATAATGGGGACGACAACGAGTGTTTTAGATGGTGCCACCTAGCACATAAGTTTCCTGTTGGAAAACACTCTGATAGAACGTCGAAGTACGCCAGTCACATCAATGAGCTGAATTACGACGGAATTGACTTCCCAGTCACACTCAAAGACTACAACAATATTGAAAAGGCTAACGATATTATCATTAATGTATTTGGGTACGAAAATAAGCAGCCATTCCCTGTGTACGTTTCTAAGGAGGTGTATCCTGACCATATGGACCTATTGTTGATAACTACCGATAGCAACAAGCATTATGTGTACATTCGCGATTTCAGCAAATTCATGTACCGTCAGACAGAGCATAAGGCAAGAAAGCACTTTTGTAGGTATTGTTTGCAGTGTTTCACCCGAGCGGACGTGCTTGAACGCCATATTGAAGTATGTTTGGTCATTAATGGGAAGCAAGCTATAAAAATGCCGCAAAAAGGTATGAAGGTGAAATATAAGAATTATAGTAGACAATTAAACGTACCATTTGTGGTGTACGCAGACTTCGAGGCTATCACACAGAAGGTGCAACACCATCAAGCAAGTGTAGCTACACAAATGCTTACCAGAGGCACGTTGACTGTGGTTATGGGTATAAACTGGTTTGTTGCTATGACAATGAGTATAGTAAGCCAGTAAAAGTGTATCGCGGTGAAAATGCAGTTAACAAGTTCATTGGGGAGATGTTAGAAATTGTCGAATATTGCAAAGAGACATCTGAGAGTCACTTTAACAAAGAAATGACACTGACTGATGACGATAAGAAGGACTTTGATGAGGCTAAAAGTTGCCATATTTGCAGTGTTGAGTACATTAGCGCTGACGATAGAGTGAGAGATCACTGTCACGTGTCAGGTGAGTACAGAGGGTCCGCACATCGCGACTGTAACGTGAACTTTAGATTGACTGATAAAATTCCTGTGATCTTTCATAACTTACGCGGTTACGATAGCCATTTCATTATGCAGGAGATTGGCAAGTTTGGTCAAGACATAAATGTGATACCGAACAACATGGAGAAGTACATGGCGTTCATGCTTGGGAAAAACTTGGTATTCTTGGACAGCTTTCAGTTCATGAGTAGTGGTCTAGACAACTTGGTGAGGAACCTACCAAGGGACGCTTTCAAATACACGTCAGAAGTGTTTCATGATGAGGGGTTGGCACTTATGACAAGAAAGGGGGTCTATCCCTATGATTATATGGACTCCTTCGATAAATTCGATGAATGCGAGCTACAGGGTACCCTCCAAAAAGGACTTTTACAACATTCTGAATGATGAGCATATTACGGAAGAAATGCATGAGCACGCTTGCGATGTGTGGGACTACTTCGACGTTGAAAGTATGGGTGGGTATCACGACCTGTATTTGAAAAGCGATGTTCTTCTGCTTGCTGATGTTTTTGAGAACTTTAGAAAGACATGTCATCGCGAGTATAAATTAGACCCGTGTCACTATTTCACGTCGCCTGGATTGGCTTGGGATGCCATGTTAAAGATGACTGGAGTAGAACTCGAATTATTGTCTGACATTGACATGTTCCAGTTCGTAGAATTAGGTATGCGTGGTGATGTGAGCTACATATGCAACAGACATGGCGTGGCAAATAATAAATACATGAAGGGGTACGATAAAGTGCAAGAGTCGAAGTATTTGATATACCTTGATGCCAACAATTTGTATGGATGGGCAATGAGTCGAAGTCTACCTACGGGTGGTTTTAAATGGTTGACTAAGAAAGAAATAGAAAAGGTTAATCTATGCGACTATCACAACAATAGTAAAAAGGGCTTACTGCTTGAAGTCGACTTGGAGTATCCGGACCACTTGCATGACCTACATAACGATTACCCGCTGGCTCCTGAGAAGATGGAAATAACTGTTGACATGTTGTCGGAGTACTGCACGAAAATCAAAAATAAGTTTAATGTGAGTGTTGGTGGTGTGAAGAAGCTGGTGACTAATTTGATGGATAAAAAAAAGTATGTGTGTCACTATAGAAATCTGCAGTTGTACGTGGATCTTGGATTGAAAATCAAAAAGGTGCATAGGGTCCTACAATTTGATCAGTCCAAGTGGTTAGGTAAGTACATCGACTTTAATACAGTCAAAAGAACTGCGGCTAAGAACGCTTTCGAGAAGGACTTCTTCAAGTTGATGAACAACAGTGTGTTTGGAAAAACAATGGAAAACTTGAGGAAGCGTGTGGACGTAAGATTAGTGACCACTGGGAAGAAATTTAAAAAGCTTGTCTCGAAGCCGACGTTTGTGTCTTGCAAGATATTTAGAGAGAACTTAGTCGCTGTCCATAAAGTTAAAGAAACGCTGACACTAAATCGACCTGCATATGTGGGTATGTGTATACTAGACTTGAGCAAAACGCTGATGTACAATTTTCACTATAATTACATCATGAAAAAGTACTCTAGCGACACCTGTAGATTACACTTCACTGACACTGACAGTCTGTTGTACACAATCAAAACTGATGACGTTTATTCTGACTTTATGATGGAGTGTGAAAAGTTTGACAATAGCGACTATCCTGCAGACAGCCCATTCGCTTTTAAAGAGAACAAGAAAGTTATTGGGAAGATGAAAGACGAGTGCGCTGGAACGCCAATTATTGAGTTCGTTGGGTTGCGCAGTAAGATGTACAGTTATTTGAACGAGGATGGAGGTGGTGGGAAAACTGCTAAAGGTATCAGAAAGAATATAATTAAAAAGGTAATCAGACACGAAGATTATAAAAGTGTGCTACTTGAGCAGAAGCAATTGCGACACACAATGAAGACCATTAGAAGTGTCAAACATCAGCTCGGTAGTTATGAAATTAATAAAGTATCGCTATCCTGCTTCGATGATAAACGATACCTTTTAGAAAATGGTATTGGCTCCTACGCGTATGGTCACAAAAACATTGTAGTGAGAGATACCACTGAAAATAGTGAAGAAACGGACTAATTCGCGAAACAACCGGCCACCTGTTAGTCAATGTTGTTAACCAATCAAAAGAGCGCCATTTCGCTATCCATTTGGATAAAACATCACCACTAGAATCAAAATCTAGTGGTTTTTTTTTTTCGCGCGTGAATTGAGACAACAGCAGAACGCGTCGGACGTAGTTTGTTGAACAAAAATGCGTAAATGACGAAACGACACTTTCTATTTTTTCTAAATATGTGAAAATGTTGAAACGACACTCTCTATTTTTAAATATGTGAAAATGTTGAAACGACACTTTCTATTTTTAAGTATGTGGAAATGTTGAAACGACACTTTCTATTTTTTAAATATGTGAAAATGACGAAACGACACTTTCTATTTTTAAAAAAATGCGAAAATGACGAAGCGACACTTTCTATTTTTTTAAATATGACTGAAATAACACCAAATTTAGCGAAAATCGCGATTTGGTATAAATTTGGTATTGTTTCGTGAGTCTCGCGTGTGTTTGACATCAATTGAGTAGAAAACGCGAGGGGTGTCTAGCTTGATTAACGACCACCATAGTAGTATAGAGAGTGGGGGTGCGAGCTTATTCGATGTTTTCCGTAAATATAAAATTACCGAAATGACACCAAATTTTGTTGAATCGCGATTTGGCATAAATTTGGCGATGTTTTGGTATTTATATTTACGGTTAACATCGATTGGGCTCGCACCCCAACTCTCTATACTACTGTTGAGTGGATCCTTTACAAGGTCTACATCCTTGTTGTTGTGCAACAAGATCCACATGTTTTTGTCGTTTTTAAACGTCTCGCTGGTAACGTTGGTGCTGATTATGTCGTTTATAAAATAAATGTCGACACTCGTCGCATCACCCTGTGTTGTAAGATTTGAACCCAAATTTGAACCAGGATACTCTTTCAACAGCTTCAACTTTGCTTTGTAAACTGCCTTGCTGTTATTTCTCATTGCCTTGTCGTAATTTTTCCCATAGTAGTCACGTATTAGTTTCTCACCATCCATTTTTGTAAAGGATATTTAAACATTTACATGCAGGTATACATTAAATGACGAAGATTACCGTGATTATAAAAGAAGGAGAGGAAACTCTTCAACTCGATAAAAGTATTGTTGTCAGCCACGAAAACCCCATTCTGTTTTTTAGAGACGGCTACAGTATTTTGGAACTACGACAATGTTCTCAAGGGGTTCAACGACACTATTACGGTTTCGGATACATCAGCGTTGGCTATTGCACTAGGTACAGCAGTGGACAAGATTGGTAAAACCAAGATTGTCTTCGACCCTGGCTATTGGACTGGTAGGTAGGTAGGTACATTTTTATTCAAAAAATAACACGCTAGCCCCAACAACAATAGCTGATTTCCATGAGCGGCGTGTTCACACACAAAAATACTATAACACAAGTAGAAATTATAGGTATAAAAAACTAAGCTAAAAACTACATTAACTAACTATATACAAGATAAGAGCAAGAAGAGGAAGTGAAACACGAACCAAGGCCTAATATGGTTTTTAAAAGAGTAAAGAGTCTCCGCAGTCTTCGCTTCACAAGATAGTTTATTCCATAGCATAGCACCACTATATTTAAATGTATTTTTTTAAAAATTCTTTTCTAGGTTTTGGAATTGTCAAATCTGTTAAATTATTGCGAAGATTATAAGTATCTTGACTAATACTTCTTCTCACGAATGTGTTCCCAAGGCTAGGTGCGGTATGAGCATTAAGTACATTATCTTATAGGCCAATATTAATTTAGCATAGGATCGCCTCCTATCAGGCGTAGCCCAAGAAAGAGTGTCAAGTCGATCGATCTTACCTCGTAGGTAGCGCCTGTTAATACTCTAGAGGCACGAGATTGGAATCTTTGTAGTTTATCCTTTAGAATTTTACCGCAATTATCCCAGAGAGGGCAACAGTATTCAAAATATGGTTGGACCAGAGCTTTATAAACAGTTTCTAATGTATCGTTCGGAACAAAATTTTCCATACGTCTCATCGCTCCAATGCCAGCACTGGCCTTTTTACAAATCGTCTCAATATGTTTATCCCAACTAAGTTTATCATCTATCTCCACCCCTAAACATTTGTGTGTAATTACGCTTGAGATAGGAGTATTATTAATCGTAACAAGATGATCGCTTATTTTATTATTAAGATTATAGGTAAAACCAATAAACATAAGTTTGGTCTTAGATGGATGAGTTTGGAGTTTGTTTACTACAAGCCACTTGCGGACATTGGCGAGATCAGAATTCAAGTTTGTCACCAACTCTTCAGGATCATGCGAGGAGGTGAAAACTTGGGTATCATTAGCGTACAGGCATGGAGTGGTTAATTTCAAACACTTTGGTAAATCATTAATATACAACAAAAACAATAAGGGGCCGAGGATAGAGCCCTGAGGGACTCCACAAATTGTTCTCCTTGCATACGATAAATGTTCATTAACATAACATTGTTGTTTTCTGTCAAGTAATACGATTCAAACGATTTTAACTCCATACCAGAAATGCAGAAATTCTCGCTCATTTTTTTCAAAAGAATATCATGATTAATCGAGTCAAATGCTTTTTTAATATCAAGAAAGAGTAATTATTATCTAAAGGTTCGTTACCATTCTCTGCTGCTAGCTTGGGACCGATGTTAATAAAATAATCATTACAAGCTTCCGCCATATCTTTAGGATTTGAGATTATTGTACCATCAATAGACAGTTGGCTAACATTAGACGTTTTATTTTTTTGGCCCAAAAGGGAATTTATAGATGCCCAGGTTTTCTTCGGATCTATTGATTTGTAACTATCATTAATTTTGTCATGAAAAAACTTTGATTTAGCTTCATCTCGATATTCACTTTATGTCGTAGTTCCTGGAATATTATCCAGTGGGACTGGGAGGAAAATTTCACTGCTAGCTTTTTATGATGGTAACGATTTCGCATCAATTGTTTAATGTTTTGTGTAATCCAGGGAACTGAGTTCATTCTAGGCTGTTTGTGTCGCAATGGTGCATGTCTTTCTAGTGTTTCATTAAATAAATGCTTCCATGCCACCCAGGCTTCATTTGTGTTATCAAATTCCTGGCATTCATGCCAAGGCAATCTAGATAGATCAGCCAAGAAATCCGCCTCGTTAAAGTGTTTATAGTCTCGAACTTCCTTTATAGAGTTCCATTTTGATGAAACCCGTCGAGGTGAGCAAGTCGAACGAAAGCCAAGTCTGGACGACTCTGTTTGGTCACACTCTTGGTGAGTTTCCCAATATTCAAGGTTGATCCTAAATTTCTAAATCCTAAAATCCTAAATCCTAAATTCAAGGTTGGGGACACTGTGAGAATCTCAAAATACAAATCTACATTTACCAAGGGATACGAGGCCAATTTCTCGTCAGAAATTTTCAAAATACACAAAGTTCTTTGTGGTGATCCAAATGTTTACATCATTGAGGATGTGGATGTGAGCCTATAATCGGAACATTCTACGAGGAAGAAATGTCTGCTGTAAACAAGACAGAGGATGCAGTGTATAGAGTTGAGAAAATACTAAAAAGAAAGAGAGTCAAAGGTGTCAAAATGGTGCTTGTCAAATGGGTTGGTTATGGTGACAAACACAACAGTTGGACCCCCGAGTCCAATATTAAACGTTTTTAATGTGTCTAGTTGCCAATGGGTACGTAATGTGTCTAGTCGCGTTGCCGACGCATTACAAATCATCCACTGAAAGAAGCATTTCTTTTCTATCTGATTCCTGTCAACCTCGCCCCGTGAATTATAAGTACGTTACGCTCGCGTTGAATAAAACATATCCCCAAGGGATCCTCAAAATAACCTACACTTACGATGGATTTCTATGGAAATCGGATGGTTTTGAAATAACTGATATGGTAATGCGAGCAAATTCTCCGATGACTCAACATAGGAATTAGTATGGGTAATCACATGTAGCCTAGGAAAATTAAGGTTTAAAATTCACGCGTGTTTTCAAGGTTTCACAAAATTGTGAAACTTCTGAAACTTTGAAAACATAGGTGAAATTAAACCTTATGCCGCTGGCATCTCAACCAATCATATTCGAATAATTTTGCCCACTATATGATTATTATAACAACCGTCATTCAAAGAGTCTCGCCCATTTTCCGCTTGAATCGCTCTTTCCTCCAGAGAATGAATATTTTTATTGTTGTCACTCAACTGTTTACTTTTATCCTCGATCACAAGAGAAAATGCCTTCTCCAATTTGTTACAGCTTTTTTTGTACCCAACTGACCACATTCAAGAAAACATTCTGAATCTGATTTTTTATCAGGTTGAACGATCAATTGCATTTTCTTTTGCAATATTACAACATCTAATTTTACGCATTCAAGATCAGTGGCCAGGGCACCGCAAGAACAGTTACAAGGAGAAGCCGACCAAGAAAAAAACTTCCATTACTTAAGTTACACTCACCTCAACATTGTTTGTTGACATAGTTCAGTTGCTCTGATTGGCCCATTACCTACTTTGGCGCCAGTTTATGCAACGAGCGGTCCTTAATATAGCTGGCGATGGCGAGTCGTATTCTCAAGTTGTCGTTTGTCAGGATGTTAGCAAGACTGTGGCATTCCCCTTTCCGAAGTTCAAAAAGAGACTGGTGAAGAGGTCGGGCCGCAAGGAATTATTGGTCTGAGTCTGGGGACGCGTTTGTTGATCTCAAAAGTCAAAAGGCCGTTTCGTCGTATATTTTGAACGTTATCTTGGCCAATATTTAACCGATTTTAATTCTTAAAAAATATTCTAAATACATATGTTACGCAAAAACAGTTCCATAAATTCTTGCGGCCAGAACTTTTCACCAGTCTCTCTTCTGTCTCCGGAAGACGAAGGATCAGAAAATTATCTCATTGAGATCGCGGACCAACCCGTTTCCAAATCGCTCGTCATCTTTCAACATAAGTCTACCGCGATCAGCGTTTGCATGCAGTTGTAAGCATAGTGAGCGTACATGAACAATCCGCGTTACTTTCAAAATATATCAACAGAGTCAGAGAACAATTCGACCAAAAGCAAATTTGTAGAAATAAAAAAATCGGTTGTTTACCCGCAACATGCCTCTTGGTTCGCAAAAGTCTGAAGGAAAATATTATTGCGCAATTTTGCAAATTTGTGGAACCCCAAAAATAATAATAAAAACATACTTCCGAGCCACATAACTAACTTCAAGCGCTTCAGTTCTAACCACTTCAGCTGTCAAAAAAACTTTAGTTCAAAGCACTCGATCGAAAATTTTTTTGTCGGGTCAATATCGCGACAAAAATAATAATCGCGAAATCTAGACTCGGCTACCACAGATATCTTATGTAAATAGGCTCCGTTCATGTTGTAATGTGTACAAACTTAGCTTCACGATTCGTACAACTTATTGCTTGTAAGGGCTGAAAAACATATTAAACTGTAATTGCATTTACTTTAGCTCACGGTACGTTTTAAAAGATCGGTAATGGCTTTCGTGTTCGATACTTGATTGGTTGATATTTTATTATTTTGTTACTTATTATTTACTTACGTTATTTTGTCATTTAATAGCATAGTTTCTACTACTTCCGACCTCTTACACTAATGTAAATTCCTCATTGACAGAAATTATAACTGTCATAATCCAGCTGTGTCACCCTTTCGTATAATTTAAATAAGGAAGTAATATTTCGCCACAGCTGATAATTTATCTTCATGGAGTAAAACGACTTTGGTCAGAGCTTGCACTGAAAATAGACGTGTTTTTGAAACACCTTTGATGGACTAAACGTAAAATACATTTTCTATGATGTTACTGAAGTTCAAATATATCACTGCATTGGCTTTTCTTATTCTTTATCTGTTATCATCGAGTGCTCGGCTGAACATCCAGAGGGCAGATCAAGATGTGTTTGATAATCCAAATTGTAAAAGTCCTACTACAGTTGGCTGCAACTGTAATGGTTTACATGCTTATTGCGTAAACTCCACTTGTGAAAGATGTAAATGCTCCTCAACATACAAAACGTTTCTTTCTTCGAACGATAAAAAGGACCAATGTGTGAAAGATCGTCGCTTGCTATTCATTCCTAGTAAGTCATTATTTAATTCTTAATTCTTAATTCAACTTAATCGATCTACTGGTGGTTACAATCATGTAATGTGCTTTGATGTTTGGTTCTTTCGTACTTCCGTTACGAGAATTTATTACACTAAGTTTTGTGCACAAGCTCGCAAGTGAGACGTTCTACAGGCCAGGTTTCAGACTATGATTAATTGAGACAATTTCTCATTCTAGTGATCTACTTAGTTGATTTAATTACTGAATAAAGTTAGGTTCAGGATTAGGTTGATGGTTAGAAGTTGCAGCGAAATGGTTTTCGTTTGATGTGCCGAACATCGTCACAACGCTATCCGATAACATTTAACAAATATACCATTAGGGACATTTGGGGCTGTTTATATGAGCCGGGCTAGCCCGGTTAGCCGGGTTGATTAGATTAACAATGTTATTCTCACTGCTACTATAGACACCCATGAAAATTATATTTCAAAGAACTGACTTAATTTGCAAGTGGGAAGAGCATAAAGTTAATTCAAATGATATTTTTTGGGTGGAATAAAATTTTCACGACACAACTCAGCTACGTTATCCTTACCCCGGCTCATATAAACATAACCTTCAAGCTATACGACGCGACAACCTATCAGGTTTCAATCTTGTTTTATAACCTCCAAAACGCTCCAGTTCTGTTAAAACGATTGTAGTGTTTGAGCTAAAGTCAAAATTAAGGAACAGCTCTCATCTCTCAGCGAGTTCACATCATCTTGAAGACTTGGAAATGTTCAGAGTTGCGTTGTAAACAGAACGAAGACGGCGTTGAAAATACTGTTGGGACTACAAATTATTCAATCTCTTTGTTTCGCATGAACAATTATTTGTTGCCCTGAGTTGGATAATGTCGTATACAGCGAGAGATAATGGTTAGAAATTGTAAATTTATACTAAAACGACTAGACAAATCGCCCTCGTTTTCTATGAGTGGTATATACAACTTTGCTCCACCTCTTCACTATCCTCTCATAGGAAACTTGTAGGGCTCATTGTCTAAATGTTAAATAGTATTTTATAGCGACCCCGATTTGTCTAGGTCGTGATATCCCGACTATTCACTGTGCTTAACATTTCCTGATTTGTGACGGAAGAGGATTAGATATATACACTAGTCTGTACTGCCAATAAATAAAGAAAGACTACACAATTTAACTAAGTGTATTCTCAGGCAAATTATTTTATAATGTTTGTCGAGTAGAAAAGTTAAAAAGCTTCTTTACTTACAAAATGTTATCGGATAAACTTTAAACATTTTCAAAAAAAATTTAATAATTGTAGATTGGTTTCAACAACCGACAGTTCGTCTCTTCGTATTTGATGTTTGATTGGTTGATATTTTATTCTTTTGTTGCTTATTACTTACTTACGTTATTTGGTCATTCAATAGCATAGTGTCTAGTACTTCCAACCTCTTACCCTAATGTAAATTCCTCATTGGCAGAAATTATAACTGTCATAATCCAGCTGTGTCACCCTTTCGTGTAATTTAAATAAGGAAGTAATGTTTCGCCACCGCTGATAAGTTCATCTTCATTGAGTAAAAAGACTTTGGTCACAGCTTGGACTGAAAATAGAAGTGTTTTTGAAACACCTTTGATGGACTGAACGTAAAATACATATTCTATGATGTTACTGAAGTTCAAATATATCACTGCATTGGTTTTTATTATTCTTTATCTGTTATCATGGAGTGCTGGGCTGAACATCCAGAGGGCAGATCAAGATGTCTTTGATAATCCAAATTGTAAAAGTCCTACTACAGTTGGCTGCAACTGTAATGGTTTACATGCTGATTGCGTAAACTCCAATTGTAAAAGATGTAAATGCTCCTCAACATACAAAACGTTTCTTTCTTCGAACAATAAAAATGGCCAATGTGTGAAAGATCGTCGCTTGCTATTCATTCCTAGTAAGTGATTATTTAATTCATCAAAATACCATTACTTACTATCAAGTTAAGTAACATTCAGCTTAATCGATCTACTGGTGGTTACAATCAGTGCTTTGATGTTTGCTTCTTTCGTACTTCCGTTACGAGAATTTATTACACTATGTTTTGGGTCCAAGCTCGCAAGTCAGACGTTCTGCAGGCCAGGCTTTCAGACTATTATTAATTGAGACAATTTCTCATTCTTTTGTTCTATTTAGTCGATTTAATTGCTTACTAAAGTTAGGTTCAGGATTAGGTTGATGGTTAGAAGTAGCCGGAAAATGGTTTTCGTTTGATGTGCCGAACATCGTCACATCGCTATCCGATAACATTTAACAAATATACCGATATATCAAATATACCGAAATATAATATATCAGGGACTTTGGGGTCTGCCGGGCTAGCCCAGTTCGTCGGGGCTAATACATATATATATATATATATATATATAATATATATATATATATATATATATATATATATATATATATATATATATATATATATAGGTAATATTTGGCATTTCACTCGATCAAACTACATGTTGAAAGGATTTATGGTGAAGGAAAATTTCGAGTGTTGGAATACATATACATTTTAAGACCAAACCGGGACCAGTTGCGAAAAATGCAATTTCAAAGCCTTCCGGCTGGAATTGAACCCGCGACTCTGCGACGCTATAGTGCAGTGCTCTAACCACTGAGCTACGGAAGCCGTTGCCGAGAACCTAGTCACGAGTTCTGTATACATGGTGGTAATGCCGGGATACGATTCTGGGTATATTATAGGTAATATTTGGCATTTCACTCGATCAAACTACTTGTTGAAAGGATTTATGGTGAAAGAAAATTTCGAGTGTTGGAATACATACATTTTAAGACCAAACCGGGAAACCCGCGACCCTGTAACGCTAGTGCAGTGCTCTGACCACTGAGCTACGGAAGCCGTTGCCGAGAGCCTAGTCACGAGTTCTGTATATGTGGTGGTAATGCCGGGATAAGATTCTGGATATATTATAGGTAATATTTGGCATTTCACTCGATCAAACTACATGTTGAAAGGATTTATGGTGAAGGCAAATTCGAGTGTTATTGTACTATATATATATATATATATTTATAATATAGCCATCCACCGTATATGAGCTGTTCTGCAATCTGATTGGTTCTTATACTAGCAAGCTATCAGCTCATATATCACTAGTAATGAAAAAACAAAATGGCGGCGTGATTTTCTCAACCTACTGCAGATGAAACTGGTTGTTTCTTTAACGCACAAGAGCGAAAAACCTGAACTGAGAGGAGTAAGGCTAATATTCAACAGAAAATACAATAACCAAGTGCAAAATTTACGAAGTTATGATACAAAATCCACTTTAAAAATCGTCTTAAGGCTTTGAAAAACCCGACTGAATTGTGAATTGTTTTGTCAGACAAAATAAAAAGGATAAAAGTTAGCTAGCAACACATATTTCTTACAAATATTATGATTATTATTCAGTAAAGATCATTTTTGAAGTAATAAAGCATTATGAATGAAAACTTTTGTTAGTTTTAGGTGATAAACATCGAAAAACAACAAAGCGAGATTTTCGCTAATGTTTTTTTAGCTTTCACGTCCTCTTAAAAGCCCAAATATTCACAACCGTGATACAATAACTAAAAATTGACCCACCTTTTCGAAGGATCTTTTTTTCTTTATTGAACCATCTCAACGAATTTTTGGCTCTCAGACAAAATTCTGAAGCTGTTTTCAACTCAGCGAGAAACCTTTCATACGTGACAACATTACGCATGACGGAAGTAGATGTGGCGGAAGTTCGTTGCTTTCAATTAAATAATTTATTCACCGCGACATATCAACAGTTTTTCCGATTATTATCTTAAAATGTTTTGCTATATTATAAAACAATTATACCATTCGCTCTCGTCGTGTATGAACTAATAGCCAACTCGGCGCTGCGCGCCTCGTTGGCTATGAGCTCATATACGACTCGAGCTCATGGTATAATTGTTAAATATATATATATATATATCTGCCTGAAGATTATTTTACAGATGAAACAAGTTGTAGCAGACCAGTTTTGAGGTAAGCGAAAATATATATATATATATATATATATATATATATAATATATATATATATATATATATATACAAATGGGTGAAAGTAGATTCAAGATACACAGAGTGCTCAAATCCCACCGAAGCAGAACGAGCGTAATATAATGCAATCAAGATCCAATGTGCCCTCACTCGCATCACCATAGTGGCTTTATGGCAACTCATTGTGAACTGTATACATGGATTGATGGTGTTCAGATGTTGGTGAAATCGCGTGACATCCTGCTCCTTGAGACATACATTCGAATCATCAACGTAGCGTTTCCACCACTTCACAGGAACTGGCGTTGTTTCCAACGCAATCTTTTCTATTCGTTGCATGACCATTTCAGCAACTACTGCACTTACCGGTGAGCCCATTGCGCAGCCAGAAATTTGATGGTAGTAATTCCCTTCGAATACAAAAAAAGCTGTTATCCAGAACAAATGCTAGCAGTTGGCAAATCTGATCTTCCGTTAGGCTGGTATGGCTTTTCCAACTTTCTGTTTCATCAAGCTTCTGTCTTACGACGTCGATTGCCATTCTCACTGGAACAGATGTAAACAAAGACACCACGTCGAACGACACAATTTGCTCCTCTTTCTCCAACTTTTGACTACTAACAACATCAACGAATTGTTTGGAATTCTTGATCAAAAATTGGTCGTCGTAGAGATGTTTTAACAACGATGCCAAAAATTTTGATAGTTGGTAAGTTGGTGATCCGATGCAGCTGTTTATAGGCCTCATGGGTATCTTTATTTGGCTTTCTTGGTCGATGGTGAAGTGGTCTTCTTTTTCAATAACTGAGATCTTATGCACTTTTGGCAAGCCATAAAATGCAGCTCGAAAAGAATCGAAAGGTCGTAGTTTCCAATATTGTCGTTCTGTTAAATTTCCTGACTTTTTTAACTTAAGCAAGACCACTTCACCATCGACCAAGAAAGCCAAATAAAGATACCCATGAGGCCTATAAACAGCTGCATCGGATCACCAACTTACCAACAATCAAAATTTTTGGCATCGTTGTTAAAACATCTCTACGACGACCAATTTTCGATCAAGAATTCCAAACAATTCGTTGATATTGTTCATCAACGTCTTCATCCTGCTCATCAGCACTACACTGATGAGGCCCAAAAGGCCGAAACGGTACCGTCTGTAGTTATATATACAACAGTTGTATATATATATATATATATATATATATATATATATATATATATATATATATATATATATATATATATATATATATATATATATGCATCAAGATGCACACAAAATGTGGGACATCAAGAACCATGCCAGAGCGCTCAAACTGCAAGCAGTGAGCGTGCGCACAATGCGTAAGCGACAATGGTTCATCTGGTAGAGCGCTCAATATGACCTAAAGGTCATAGAGCGATATCTAACTACAGACGGTACCGTTTCGGCCTTTTGGGCCTATATATATATATATATATATATATATATATATATATATATATATATATATATATATATATATATATATATATATATATATATATATATATATATTGTACTATATATATATATATATATATATATATATATATCACACAAGCATCATATTACATCTGATATATATATATATATATATATCACCACAAGCATCATATTACATCTTTCGTTACTGGCCTATCTTATAACATTATGAGATCACGCCTGTAATTAGAGACTTTGCGTGTTTAACTCGTGAAGACGTTCCTTAACAGAAATTTCGCTTGATGTCTACACTTACTAATTAGTTCGTTCCGTTTGTTCAAAGTTGCGCTCCCCGGTTTGCATAAAATATAAAACTTCTCTTCTATACATAAATTACATCGTTTCGTGATATTAGAATAGTGGGGAGCACGGCATAAAATGTTCCATTTGATAGCGTAGTTCAAATTTTTGTCTTTCAGATTCCAGATATGTTTGCTCGGTTCTGTTGCGTTTCGTTTTGTTTCCGTTTTGAATGAGGCCTTGTGGTTTGCGTATCTGGATTTGAAGCTGGTTGCGGTCAGGCCAACGTACGTTTCAGTTGCATTGCCGCAGGTTACTGTTGCACGGTAGACAATGTCTTTGGAGAGACATTCACCGTCCAGGGGGCACTTTGCATCTTTCGGGCAGTTGCATTTCCTCTCGAGCTCGGGGTTTACGCTGTTCCGCAACAGTTTCTTGTTGTTTCCCTCGATTATGGCTCCCACGTTCGGCATGCAGCTGTACGAAATCTTTGTGGTATTCCGATTAAAAATCTTGTGGAGTTTATTTTTAGTCGGGAAACATTTATCTATTGTATTCAGAAATTATTTGCCGATGTTTGTTTTGACGTTGTGATCGTAGGGGGGGTTATACCAAATAATGTTGCGTTTTCTGTTTGCTTTCGGTTGATCAGGTTTCTCGTAGTTTAGTTTGTAGTTGTATCCGTTGTCGTCTAAGGCTTTCTGGTAGGCAGGCGCTGCGTTATTAAATACTTCTTCGTTGGAGGATATATCTGAAAGTCGTTTGTTGATTCCTATCGGGATGTTCTTCAAGACGGCCGGTGGGTGGTTGGACTTAGTATTAACGTATTTGAGAGTGTTATTCGGTTTCATGTATGGTTTATGTAGGCCTGAGTCCAAGTTAAGGGTTACATCGAGGAAATTCACCACTTTCTTGTTTGCTTCGATTGTAATTCTTAGTTCGTTATCTTGGAAGGTTTTACAGATATCTTTCTTCATTCGCTCGGTTTCTTGCGGTGTTCCTGTGGATATTCCCAGGCCATCATCTCTGTAGAGGCCTATAGAGTTGCCGTATTTCGATTGCAAGAGGGATAACATATAGCATACTACGAGCTCACAGGATTCCGCGCCGTCGAAACTGCCCATTGTTACGTCAAATCCGCTATCGTTGTCTTTTTTCTTCCAGGGTTCTTCCGCGTTGAAAATTAGGCTGCGTTTCGCATGGATGATGATTTCCTTGTCGCTTTCTTTAACTTCAGTATATTGCTTTGCAAAGTCGATTGCTTTCAGGAGGAGACGCTCGGTGATTGACGGGTAGAAGTCGATGATATCGAAGTTAATGAAGTTGCTATCTTGTTTGTTGGGTGATTTTCGGAACCATTCGAGAACCTCTCGCGTGCTTTTCCATAAATTCAGCCCGGTTGACTCAACGACGCTTCTCACTAATTTACTAAGTATGACTTTGCTAACGTATCCTATTTCTGACTTGGTTGGGTTTATTAATCTGCAGCTGGGGTTATTTTCAAAGTTGGGTTTATGATCTTTTAGGGTGATGAAGGCTTCTTTTTCCGCTAACTTGTCTATTCGGTCGCTAAGGTTTATGCTTTCTGCGATGCGCTTGGCCTCTCTGTTGACTGATTCTACTTCGCTCTTGCTTGCCTTCTTGTAAGTCTTGGTCACATTTTTGCTTACAAGTTCGTTATAAGTTTCGGGATTCATCTTATAGTAATTTGTTGTTTTGTCGGCCTTAATCGTTAACTTCTTGTCGTGTTTTGTTGTCTTTAAGTCTTGTAGTAGTTTACTTTGGAAATCGTTCGGTTTGTTTTCGAATTCGATACCTTGAATCAAGTTGGCATGCATACACTCTTCAAATTCTTTCAGCTCGCTAATTACAGGCGGTGAATTTTGCGTGTTAAATCCATATTTTTCTTGAGTTGGTTCTGCTGTCTTGGGGTTAAGGAAACAGTAGGCTTTCCATCTTATACGTTTCATGAATAGTTCGGTTTTCTCGATGAGTTTCTTTAAATATGATGATCTTGGTGCTGTAGGTATGTTCTTTGTCGAGTATTCAAAAGATATCCGGTCCATATTGATACACGAATCCAAAAGAGTGCTCGACAATTAAGGAGCGAATATATCAAATAGAGAGTGTTCGATACCATCGGTAGAGCAAATATATAGAATAACTGGACACGGTTACACTTTCGACATTAGTTTATTGCATACAGTTCTTTTTTCTTCCAGGGTTCTTCCGCGTTATATATATATATATATATATATATACAACAGTTGTTATATATATTGTACTATATATATATATATATATATATATACAACTGTTTGTATATATATATATATATATATATATATATATATATATATATATATATATATATATATATATATATATATATATATATATATATATATATATATATATATTAATTGATATGAGAGAGGATTTTAAATATATAGTCAAAATACGTACATGGAAAAAGTGACTGCCCCAACCGGGAATCGAACCCTGGTCTCCGAATCAACGTTTCGGCGCTCTGACCTTTGAGCTAATGAGACACGGTCAGAACAGTCAGTGATTTCTCCATATACGTATTAATTCGCCGCTTTCACTTAAACACCAACAGGCAGACATCGCATCTGACCATAGCGTGGTGCAAGGCCTCTCGAGCGCACTTCCCAAAGTAGCGAAGCGATACACGACTTCTTGTATACAGAGGGCTTTAAGAATAATAATTGATATGAGAGAGGATTTTAAATATAGTCAAATACGTACATGGAAAAAGTGACTGCCCCAACCGGGAATCGAACTCTGGTCTCCGAATCAACGTTTCGGCGCTCTGACCGTTGAGCTAATGAGACACGGTCAGAACAGTCAGTGATTTCTCCATAGACGTATTAATTCGCCGCTTTCACTTAAACACCAACAGGCAGACATCGCATCTAACCATAGCGTGGTGCAAGGCCTCTCGAGCGCACTTCCCAAAGTAGCGAAGCGATACACGACTTCTTGTATACAGAGGGCTTTAAGAATAATAATTGATATGAGAGAGGATTTTAAATATAGTCAAATACGTACATGGAAAAAGTGACTGCCCCAACCGGGAATCTAACCCTGGTCTCCGAATCAACGTTTCGGCGCTCTGACCTTTGAGCTAATGAGACACGGTCAGAACAGTCAGTGATTTCTCCATATACGTATTAATTCGCCGCTTTCACTTAAACACCAACAGGCAGACATCGCATCTAACCATAGCGTGGTGCAAGCAAGGCCTCTCGAGCGCACTTCCCAGTAGCGAAGCGATACACGACTTATTGTATACAGAGGGCTTTAAGAATAATAATTGATATGAGAGAGGATTTTAAATATAGTCAAATACGTACATGGAAAAAGTGACTGCCCCAACCGGGAATCGAACCCTGGTCTCCGAATCAACGTTTCGGCGCTCTGACCTTTGAGCTAATGAGACACGGTCAGAACAGTCAGTGATTTCTCCATATACGTATTAATTCGCCGCTTTCACTAAAACACCAACAGGCACACTGTAAATGAAAATGGGCTGAAACGACCCAAAAAAGGGGGCCGAAACGGTGACCCCAGAATAGATCTTTTTTTGGGGTCAAAATGGCACCTATAATAAGATGGCCCCTAAGGGGTGATTTGACCCCTCCAGGGTATGGGCTGTTTCAGCTTTAAGTAAGGGCTGTTTCAGAAGAAGCAGGGGCTGTTTCAACGTTTGACCAGGGCTATTTCAGAAAATCGCGGGGGCCATTTTGGAAAATCAAGGGGTCAATTTGGCTCCTATTCGGTGGCATTATAGCCCCCAAAAAGGGTCGATCAGCTTGCGGAGCGGAGCTATTTTGGCTCCAACAATAGAGAGCAGTTTCAGCCCCCAATCAAGGGCTGTTCTGGAAGAAGCAGGAGCTGTTTCAACTTTTGACCAGGGCCATTTCAGAAAATCGTGGGGCCATTTTGGAAAATCTAGGAGTCAATTTGGCTCCTATTCGGTGGCATTATGGCCCCAAAAAGTGTCGATTCAGCTTGCGGAGCGGAGCTATTTTGGCTCCAACAATAGAGAGCAGTTTCAGCCCCAATCAAGGGCTGTTCTGGAAGAAGCAGGAGCTGTTTCAACTTTTGACCAGGGCCATTTCAGAAAATCGTGGGGCCATTTTGGAAAATCTAGGAGTCAATTTGGCTCCTATTCGGTGGCATTATGGCCCCAAAAAAGTGTCGATTCAGCTTGCGGAGCGGAGCTATTTTGGCTCCAACAATAGAGAGCAGTTTCAGCCCCAATCAAGGGCTGTTCTGGAAGAAGCAGGGGCTGTTTCAACTTTTGACCAGGGCCATTTCAGAAAATCGTGGGGCCATTTTGGAAAATCTAGGAGTCAATTTGGCTCCTATTCGGTGGCATTATGGCCCCAAAAAAGTGTCGATTCAGCTTGCGGAGCTGAGCTATTTTGGTTACAACAATAGAGAGCAGTTTCAGCCCCAATCAAGGGCTGTTCTGGAAGAAGCCGGGGCTGTTTCAACTTTTGACAAGGGTCATTTCAGAAAATCGCGGAGCCATTTTGGAAAATCAAGCAGTTAATTTGGCTCCTATTCGGTGGCATTATGGCCCCAAGAAAGTGTCGATTTAGCTTGCGGAGCGGAGCTATTTTGGCTCTATATTTTAGTCATTATACGGATCCAAAACAAGCCAATATACAGCAGATTAAAAGTTAGCAAAATTTTTGAACCGTTTGGACCAGTAACAAAAGATTAAAATACAGCAACTGTACTATATTTAGAATGAATAATAATTGTAATTAAACAGAAAATATTATCATTTTCATTTGCGAAGTTAACAAAAGAAATAATATACGGAACCATAACTAGCAATATTAATAACCTAAAGGCATTGTCTAATATCACATTGATTACTGTACTTGCTGTAACCTATTTTGTGAATAACTTGCATAAGAGTTCGACTATCTGAACAAATAAAATTTTTCAATTCATTGATAACAATAACCTAAAATAATAGCCAAAATATAAACATGGTTCTCATGAAATACTTATGACAATGCATTGAAAAATTGCAACCCTTATTGGCAACTGACCACTTTGCTTAGTGTTGCCAAGAACTACAGTTTCCAAAAAGGATAACACACCCTTGGCGTTACCATAATCTATATTAAAATATAGAAACTTGTCAACAAGGAAAGAACAGCCTCAAAACAGCAGTTGCTCAAAACAGCAGTTGCCTCTATTGCAATAAATAGCCTGTCATACTCCAATGCAGTTCCAAGGACCACAATATGAGGTTGTGCCAAGTTTGACACAACAAGTTTCACTTTTTCATGCTCCTAAAAATAACAAATTATATCAAAAATTAATCTGTTGCCTTTCAATATTTTTCGACCTACAGTTCTAGAACAAACTTAATAAAATATTGAATAATTCTCTATGAAGAAAATTCCAACTTTCTTCGTGACGAGAAATGAAATACATTTAGGGGACGGGGCGGAGGAAGGCGTTGGGCACTATACTATTACCCAGACTACCAACAATACATTTTCACGCTGTTTTCAGGAATAGAATGACAATTGTCCAGTAATTTAACATAGTTTAATTCATTGGATTTCTGACTCTGGACTTGCCATCCAATCAATAATTTAGTTTTTATGGAAATGAGAAATCCATCGCCTGTTTGCTTGTTTAATATATAACACTGTTTTATATATAATACTGCTGTTGTGAATGTGGGAGAACTTAGACGATACATGCACGATCGTCAAGCTCGTATCCTCAGAAAAATTATGTCCCGGACAGGAATCGAACCTGTAATATAACACTGTTTGTTAAGTGTTAAGTTATTTATTAAAATAGAGGCCTCGTCTTCGCCTTCATACATATTCATATATTTAAAAATACCGCCATTTGTCGTGTAGTTTTCAAAGCCGAGTGTTTATTTACAGTTTAAGAGACTGGTACCTAAACAAATGGCGGCCAATATATTGAACCACGATACATGCAAGACAAGAAATGGAAATATACCATCTAGTACGCAATGAATTGCACTCAAAATTATACACAGAATCCGGAGAAAGGACTAATACAAGATTCGACACTGAGAAAACACAGAGATCACAAATACACGCAAAAAATCATATATACAACCGAAGGAACTGTCTCTTGGGCAACTCGAATCAGATTGAAACCAGCTTGTAAACTGACTGAAATGGATGTATTTGAATGGCATGGGAAGCTAGGTCGTTGCTAATTACGATTTCTCCATATTTGTTCTTGTTGAGCATTTGGTCAAAATTCGTTTGCGATAAACGCATCGTTCAGAACGTAAAAACAGGTTTGCCAATGATATTTCAGTCATGATACTTCACTATGCTTGTATCAGATTGAAATGATAGGTTTTCTCAAACATCTAGAGACATATTAAGACATTTCTTTATTCTCCCTATGTAATTACTATTCGGGTGAGCATTGTGTTGTATACATTGATTCCCAACGCACGTGCGTGGCCTTCATTTCTCGCCATGCAAACAAATGCCCAGAACAACACTGATGTCACTAGTAGCAGAGCTAGCCATATTGCAGTATTTGCAATACAATACAACAAATAGCACAATTATGTTAGACTGTTAGTTATATAGTGACGCTTAAGAGTTTTGTAACACCTGGCTTTGTGCTTAGTCTTAGTGTACATGAGAAACTACACTCACATGTTGTGTAAGACAATTCTGATATATATATATACACCAAAATTATAAGTTGTGTAGTTGTGTTCTGCCGAGGTTTTAATGCATGTATGATGTATGTGTGTATTGTAAGTATGTATGTGTGTATTGTAAGTATGTATGTATTGTAAGTATGTACCGGTATGTGTATGTATGTCAAAATGTCTGTAGTTCATTCCTCTAAGTTCTCTGCAGTTTACAAGTTTACAACCCACATTATATATATATATATTTATTTCAAAGAAACAAAACACACATTTTTTAATTAACAAAACTATACAGTACAGATACATACCATGATGGGCAGTTTGAATTTTTCTATCCAGTTAGTCTTAGCCTTGAATAATTATAAAGAGCATGGTTGTGATATACTGTATGTTCAATTTTACAATCTACAGTGTACAGTGCAGTGGTAAATAAACATGTATTCCAACACTAATCAAACATACAAACCAGTACTGCAAGCCTGCCTTTGGCATCAGCAAATAATTTGTCTGTTTGCAACCTGCAAATCATGATACATACCGTAGATGTGTGAAACTAGCATTAATGTCACTAAATGCCTCAACTTATTTTTTGGGCGTTGATCCAAACACTGAATTAATACACAAACCGGACACTTTCTTGAGGTGTTCCTGTGCTGGTAATTTTTAAACCTAATTCAGCAGTATGCCAAAGCTATAAACATCTGTTGCAGCACATGGATACAACCCGTCATATAATGCACAGGGTTAATGACAATGTGTTGATAAATTGTTCGTAAAGTTTCTATTATTACTTGGAATTTTCTTTACTACACAATTTCTTATATAATTTGCCTAATTTAAAATTTAAATATACTATTCTAGGTTCTAATTGCATAGCAGAACCGTGGATAACCATAATATTATCTGACTTAATGTCACAATGGAGAATACCCTATTACCCATTGTGTGTAAATAAAAACATCCATCACAACACTTGCCCAGGCTATCCAACTAATTATTTTGCACAAGAGAAATAGGAGCAATACCTTTCAACAATGAAAATACTGTTCAGCATTTTGAATCAGTCAGACCACAAAATTCCATAAGTAATTTGGGATTAATATCAAGGCAAACACAAAGGGAGAACATCTGTTGGAAACTCGAGTCAAAATAGACACCAACATGAATTACACTATATCACCTTCCGGGGTCTGCACACAGGCTACAACAAGTACAGATTCACCAGAAACATGTAACCTCGTAAGCTTACAAGCTCCAAAACAACCCTTTCCTAGAATGATTCCCTTTTCTTTATCATTCAAAACTAAATTTAGCTGATCTCTTCTTATAGCTTTTACATTTCTTAACTTTATACATTTTAAGAATTGTAGTTCTGCACTGCATTTTTTCTGTGGTCCTCTTCCTTAGCTTATCATTTTCAGATCTCAAATAAACTACATATGACTTCAGGCTATTAATTGCCTTTTTCATCTCTCTTCTATGTTTGGAAAAATATCAGTAATCATATTTCTAATCTGTACAGTTCTGTTCCTACACAACATCTTCGCACCCACACATCGTGTTTAGGACAGAGTTCCAGAACATGAAAATGTTCTGCTCACAGCCCTGCAGGTTCCCAAAGAGTGTGCAGCCCATGTATATCATAGTGCAGACCGTAGAAATGTGATTAAATAATATATTTATAAATCAAACATATAACATTGATAGATTTTTTATATACAAGTGTAAAGCTAATTAAGAAACATTATTTTGCTTCAAGGGCAGCATAACCAGAGAATTGTATATGTTGTGCAGTTCTACAAACTCTTGAAACCTAAAAGTGATCTTTATACACTCTGGGGAAAAAGGGCCGCCAAATTATAAGAATGATAATAGGATATAATACATTTCCCTGTCCATTGAAATTCTATCCAATAAGCTGAAATAAACCACCAATGTGAATGTCCATAATATTTGCCAGTTCAGGCATTCAGAAACTGTCCGTCTATTTATTTATTAATCCTAAGCTTCCTATAACTTGTTAAATAATTTTATCGATAGACCTGTCAAAGATTCAATGATAAAAGAACTTTAAATCGCAGGCATTAGACAAAATTGCAATAATTAAGTCTTAACTAGCTTAAATAGGAGAAGATTAAACATACACATCAAAATTACTAAGGTTAAATATACGAAGTGTCTAGGTACACGGCAGTATTTTGTATAGATTAGTAGCAAGTGCATATTTACCCCGCAGTCGGGGATTTTCTAAATCTCCGTGTTTAGGGTTAGGATATTGGGTTAGGATTAGGGTTAGGATTAGGGTTAGGATTAGGGTTAAGATTAGGGTTAGGGTTAGGTTTAGACGCAAATTCGGAACTCGCTAAATGCCCGGCTGCCGGGTATATTGGAATGTAAAATATGGCAATTTTAAGACTTACATGCACAGATGAAGCCACCTTGGCGACAGCCGATACACCTACTCGGGAGAACTAGCTTGGTTGGGAGAACTATCGGCAGACGATGGCGATTGTCATTGTGACTGGATACGCCTGGGCCTCGGCTAGAAGTGTTTACATGTACACCATAACATCATCTTCATTCTCGCCGTCACTCGCACACGCACACTACAAATATAACAAACAGAGAAGCTGGAATTTAATACTACAAGGCTCGTATTCGTTTTGTAGCTTATATACGCAACAATTTGAATAAGCTTAGTAGCGAAATCGACAGTCCAGTGATCAGGTCGACACGGAGATCAGCCATGTTGAAAATTCTTCCACAGCGGACAATCCAACTACGAGGCGTTTCTTGAACGTATTTCCTGAGAAAAGTAACATCTTTATAACACTAAATATTAAGTGAACAGAATACTGTATCGAACGCGAGTTTAGCGTTAGATTTTATCCGATTTTCCTTCTTCGAATGCAAATATAAATCCCAACGGTCACTTGTAGAATAGGCGCCAAATTCGCAAATAGTTTCTACGCATGCTCGGAACCTCTGAATGAATATATAGCGGGCGCATACATTCTCGTTCCCAGAGCCCGGGTCGTCTGCGCCGGGTTTTCGAATAGAACATTATTTTGTTAGTCTAGTATGATAGAAATTGTTTAAAAAGTTACAATGTATAAAATTTGCGAAATCGAAAATTTTAACGTGAATTCTTACCTTCTCTTTAATTACGGTCGCTAAGAAATCCCTTGAATTTCTGGCGAAATTTGAATGAAGGAAAAAAGTGTCATTTCTGCGTCAACTTCGTACAAGGCTGTCATGTCCTCGCCATTTAATTCTTCACTTTCTACATATACAAATATAAAAAATCACATTTATTACACAATATTGATCAAAAAGATAGAACTGCAATATATAGTGTCATTGCAGTAAAAGTATATAATATCGCGAAACTTACCGATACGTTTCCACGACCTTCTGGGAAATCATGGGACAGCAACCAATCTTTTACTTCAGAACATAAAAATGTTGTCTGGAAGCATCCATATTGATGTAGCACGATGGAGCTGGTTAAGTCTAACTCGCAAAACGGTTCAAATGTATAATGTATGTACTAACCAGAATGGCCCATATTTATACTATTGTCTTACTGGCCAAACATGCCACTTGAAATTAGATAGATGATATTCTCGACCAATAAAAACTATCGAGAAGATAATATCAATGCTTTCACGCGCGTCGCTTTAACACACGCGAGCCGATTACACAGAGAGAACTATTTGGCAGGAGAGTCGATTTGAGACACGGTCGAGTCGACTTGAAACGCGCGAGTCGATTTGACACGCCCTAGTCGATTTGACAGCCGGGAGTCGATTTGACACGCGTTAGTCGATTTGACAATTGACATGAGTCGATTTGAAACTCGGGGGTCGATATGACACGCGGGCGTCGATTTGAAGTACTGGAGCTAAATTGGCACGAGGGAGTCGATTTGACAACGGAGTCGATTTGCCACCGGGAGTCGATTTGACAAATGGGTCGATTTGACATGTGTAAGAGCCGATTCGGAAAAAGAGAGCCAAAATGAATTCATTGGGGGCTGATATGGACATCATAAGTAGCGCTGCAAGTGGAGCCGTAACAGCCCCGGGAATGAGAGTCGTTTTGATCTGTGGGGCTGAATTGGAAAACGGTGGGGCTGAATTGAAAAATGGCAGGGCTGTTTTGGAAACGGGTAGGGCCAAATTGGCTTTTTAGTGTACCTAAAATGGCCCTGTTAGTGTCGATCTAGCTCTCGAATCCCAAAATGGCTGTCACGTAGGGCCAAAACAGCTTCGGCTCCAACAGGGCTAAAACGAAATTTGGGGTCGTTTCAACCCTTTTTCATTTACAGTGCAGACATCGCATCTAACCATAGCGTGGTGCAAGGCCTCTCGAGCGCACTTCCCAAAGTAGCGAAGCGATACACGACTTCTTGTATACAGAGGGCTTTAAGAATAATAATTGATATGAGAGAGGATTTTAAATATAGTCAAATACGTACATGGAAAAAGTGACTGCCCCAACCGGGAATCGAACCCTGGTCTCCGAATCAACGTTTCGGCGCTCTGACGGCTTTGAGCTAATGAGACACGGTCAGAACCGAAACGTTGCGCCGAAAACATGTAAATAAGGATGGATGTAAATAATGATACTACGTCAAACGATACCAGACATTCGTCGTTCTCTATCGTATACGATACCACTTTATCGGCAAATTCTTGGCTGTTTTTTACCGTATAGTTGTTGTTCTGAAGTGGTGTACGATTCCTGTACATTTAGCTTTGGAAATAACAAAATAACGCCTCCACAACGATCCGACGCTCGGTGAACGAACTAGTCTCTCGATTAGTAACATCATGAAACTTCTAGAATTGGTCTTAAACAACGATTATTTTATTCTGCAATATACATACTATAAACAAATTTTTGGATGTCCAATGGGTTCGCCGGTTAGTGCTATTCTTGCGAATATTGTCATGGAACATGTGGAAGAAATAGCCTTAAGTACTACACCGCATCCTCTAAAGTGGTGGTTCAGATATGTCGATGATAGCAATACATGTTTACACCGCAAAAACTTAGTTGAATTTCACCGCCATCTCAACTCTATCAATGATCATATCCAATTCGCCGTGGAAGAAGAAAACAACGGTTCTATTTCTTTTCTTGATACTACGGTTTCCAGAAATAACAATGGTTCTATCAATACTGGTATCTATCGAAAGACAACGCACACTAACAAATATTTACAATTTAACTCACATCATCCCATTCAACATAAACGTTCTGTGGTTCGAACACTTCTAGACGAAGCAAAAAACATTCCATCAACTGAGAAACCAGAGAAAATCAGAAAGACAGACAGTATGTTGTAAATGCTCTGAAAGACAACGGTATCCAGATGCATTTATTAATAGCACGTGACAACTCCACAGGCCAGAGTCCAACACGAATACAAAGGTTTTGTGGTTTTGCCTTATGTTCAAGGTGCATCTGAAAGGATTGCAAGAACACTACGCAAACATGATATAAAAGTTGCTTATAAGCCAACAAAAACGGTTGGTTCCATCTTAAAGAAACCAAAAGACAAACTTGACAAACATTGTTTACACAATTAACTGCAAGGACTGCGAGAAAATCTACATCGGTCAAACTAGTCGCGCTCTGAAGACGAGAATCAAGGAACTCGAACGAGCAATATTTTTACAGGACAAAAACAGTTTTATATCACAACATCACGTGCAGATAAGCCACGATTTTGATTTTAACAACGTTTGCATAATCGACCAATGTCAACAATGGTCAGGCCGCTTGTTTCTTGAAGCATGGCATTCCACACAAGAAAATAATTATATTAACGAACATAACGTCCCTAGGGTTTATAACATGTTGAATAATTAATTCCTAATTTTATAACCGTATATATATTTACATATTTTTATCATACACATTTTAGTCTCCATACAGGCTGAAGAAGGTTTAGTATTTAAACCGAAACGTCCCCAATAAAGCTTTTAACATCTCAAAGTTTTTATCCATCGTCAGTGTCAACATTTTTAACTCAATTCAATATATATATATATATATATATATATATATATATATATATATATATATATATATATATATATATATATATATATATATATATATATATATATATATTTAAAATGGATAATCGACTAAACGTGATAAGGGACGCGATAAGGGACTAAACGCCGGTCGATATTAGTACCGTTGCCCTCAGGCCTTCGTGTCGGGCGAGGGGATTATTTATTTACGCCATTTTCTACTGTTCTTGCTTCTGCTCCTACTGTACCTCTTTCGTACCCTAAGCTTCTACCGCTACATGTCATCTACTCCTACTTCTACTGCAACCTCTATTTGTTCTAATATTTAGTTAAGAAAATGTTTTGAATCTAATGCTTGAGAGGTTTATACAATTCTTCTAACCATGAACTTTATTTTAATTTACAAGTTTGCAAAAACCCAAAAGCTCTAGGCATGGAAAGAGGTATAATTCTAGATTCACAAATCACAGCTTCATCTCAATATGACATTTACCACGGTACAACAAATGGACGGTTAAACTACAAAGGATCCGCAAGAAAGACAGGAGCGTGGTCATCAAAGGAAAATGACTGCAATCAATGGCTACAGGTCGATTTTAAATATCGAGCAATGGTAACCGAAATTCTTACCCAAGGAAGGTTTTCTTGTTCTTGTACTCAGTGGGTGAAGACTTATACAGTTTCTTACAGTGATGATGGAGTTAACTTCAAACCTTATCGACATGGTGGATTAGTCAAGGTAGAAACTTATATACGTCGTTTTACTGATAATATATTCTGTTGATAGAAGATTATAAAGCGCTTCAATACATGGTTTATTATATGTAATGCTATGAAATGAGGGAAATTAGTTGTTAAATGGCCATGAAAACCTCAGGAGAACTTGTGCATCCTGTACGAGGGACTGTGCAATCCTCCCGAGGTTTATATAGGAAACTTTAATAACCATTATTTCGACAGCTTCCGGTCATATAGTCACAGCGTATATTTAATTAAAACTTCGCATTTATACTCGATATTCAATAGGATGAATTCGAATTTACATTTGATATATACACTCGACATGGAGTTAACTTCAAACGTTATCGACATGGTGGATTAGTCAGGGAGATTGAAACGTATACGTCGTTTTACTTGCATGGGACTTTGTCCCGTTCGTGTCTAACCTTATTTGGTTAATCCCCTCGCCCGGCGCGAAGCGCCGGCCGAGGCCGAAGGCCTGAGGGCGAGGGTGCTAATATCGACCGGCGTTTAGTCCCTTATCACGTGAGATCCAAGCCGTTCCTAGATCTAGGATCAGTTTATATAATTATATATATTGAAGATCAACGGCCCATGCGCGGCATCGGAAAATTTGGCCCTGGTAACTAGATAATATGGTAAATATCTGCATTTGGATTATAAATATTTAAATTGACCGTAAAAGAAAAGTAGGTGTTTTGTCGGGTTATACGCTGAATGAAGATTTGAGCTCAAAAAGATCGTGAAAAGGCTGTGAAAATGCAATATAGCGTCGTCGGAAGATGTCAAGTTCGTAAATCAAGTTTTATACGTGGCGTCAAAACTAAAGGTAAACCCGTTTTCGGTTTTTTAAATCTGTTAATTAGTTACAAAGATAGTTTTGCAAACATGTCCGAGTATGTTATTCAGGCTTTTATTTGATGTATAGCATAATTTTCTAGAGTATCTAAAATATTTAGTCGGAGTTTGTCAATCCAATCCAAGCGTCGTCGCTTTTTTCAAACTGTTAGCTATCAGTTACAAAAATATTTTTGTAGGTATGTCAGAGGCTGTTAATCAAGCTTTCATTAGATATGTAGAATGAGTTCTTAGAGTTAGTACTTCAAAATATATTGTGGTCGGAACATTTCACTGTTGGCATGTCGTCATGGCAACCGAAATTTAAAATTATTATAACATCAACCCAAGTCAGTTTTAGGGTTAGGATTTGGGTTAGGATTAGGATTAGCGATTATTTGAATTTCGGTTTGTTGATATATCGAGAAAGCGCCAATCAGACATCACGAAATCACTCTTTGAAGGGCTTTCGCTCGAAATTGAATAGTCCTTACATAAGATATACCAATAAATTATGTGCTTTATTATAATATTGCAGAATAACAAATGTTAATACACATTTTGAATGGCAGATTTTATACTTTTATTTAAATTATCCATCACCATTGTTTCACTCGGTCACTTTGCAACCTCATTCACAATGGAATAATTGCAATACTTGATAATCAGCCTATATAGTGAGTACCAGTACTGGTGGTAAGGATGTAAAAAAGTACAGATTATAGCTGTATTTATACTGCAAGTCTATAGGATTAACCAGGACCAACCTGGCTGGATGCCACCTTGGGCCTGGCTTACATTTTACTCACTTTAATAGTCTAAACATGCACCACACTGGTTATAACAATCAGTGTTTATACGCTCATCTGATGGCATGCTGGTCTGGCCAATGGCTTAGTGTGTTTGTGTGAACACCTTTGTCCTGTATTAGGCCTAGACAATGCCAGTCCTAGGCTTGCAATTTATATATTTACACAGCTTTTGAAATCTTCTCGAAAGCTTCTCGAAATTGAATAGTCCTTACATACCGTAAGATATACCAATAAACTTTAATAGTGTAAACATACACCATACTGGTTATAACAATCAGCATTTATACGCTCATCTGATATTATGGCATATGCCCTTCTGGCCAATGGCTTAGTGTGTCTGTTCAAATTCACCTTTGTCCTGGATAGTAGGCCTGGATAGTGCCAGTCCTAGGCTTTCAATGTATATTTTTACACAGCTTTTGAAGGATAAATACTGTATAATGTATAATTGGGTAGGTTAACACTCGCTGTGTCAGGGGAACATGTTAGGATTAAACAAGTGGTATCACCCCACTGACAAGAAGCAGCTGAAAGGAATTTCATCCTGAATTAATATATATATATATTGGTGAAATAATTAGATTAAGCAATATCGTTCTTTGTTGTATATTATGGGCTTTTGTCATTTCAAGTAAATTGTGTTACCGGTACTTGAATATACTTGTGAATACAATTGTACTTTGAGTAAAATTATGATTATGTCACTGTTACTGTAAACATGCATGTTGAAATTTATTATTAAAACCATAACTGACATAATTAACTTTAATTATGTAATATATAATTAATAAAATTATTATTTAAATTAATAATTATTAAAATTAATTATTAATTTCAATAATCAATAGTTACACAATTGGTTTCCAACCCTGCCTGCGAGACAATTGTGTTGGCAGACTTTCCCACTTGGGTTCTGTTCAGTACACTACCCACAAATTGCACCCAAAACATAAGCAGTTTGAAAATCTGTTCAGTTTGGCAATATTAAAACCTCAAACAGTAAGCGGGCGAGGGGTTGTTGCGTACACGTATTTCTAGTTATTATTATTATTATGTATTTCGTTTGAATTACCAAATTAAAGTTGTTAAACTAATTAGACGGTTTATTATATGTAAAATTGTAAATACTATGAAATGAGGGGAATTAATTGTTAAATGGCCATTAAAGACTGAAGAGAAGTTGTGTATACTGTGCGAGGGACTGTCAATCCTCCCGAGGTTTATAGGAAACTTTAATCACCATTATTTCGATATGATATAATATTAGGGTATATTTAATTAAAATTTCGCATTTATGCTCGATATTCGAGATGGAAACGTGGTTAATGGTAGATAAAAATTGTTGTGAGTGCTGAAAATATGTCATGTGGTGGTGTCAGTTGTAAGAGAACAAAATAAACAGTACTAAAGAAGATACGAGGACAGGTGACTTCTCACATTAATCTAAAACGTGAAATAATAACTTCTTATTAACCGAGAGCGCGGTCATTACGGGAAAATATCAGACCGAGGTCTTGATAGTACGGACTGAGCCAGTAGGGCGAGGTTCCTATATAAAATAACGCAAGGTCTGATATTTTCCCGTAATGAGGTCGAGGTAAATAAGAGGTTTATAATATGTCATGGCTTTTTTAAACAACATTAGATTGTTAATCGTCCAAATCGTACATGATTTAGTGCTTAATTTACTAAATTCGTTCAATTGTTGCTGCTTTTCAAAGTTTCCTATAGTTCGGTTTGTTCCTTTGTAAAAAAATGGCTGACAAAATCCGTAATCCGCACCAGTCCATTACCGATTTTGTCAATCTTCCTATTGACAAAAAAATAATTTTATCGATTTCACAGTAACATATGTTTTATTGTATGTTGTATGTTGTATATGTGCTTTGTATATGTGCAGTATTGACAGCGAAGGCTATATAGGTTACAATGATGGATATATGTACTGCCTAATGTATATGTGGCATAATGTATAATATATGTACTGCCTAATGTATATGTCACATAGGTAGCAGTACACCATTGAGTCTTAGTAGTTCAATGGTTAGAGCGTCTCACCTGCAATCAGAAGCTTACATGTTCGACTTCTATTCGGGACTGATTCAGAAACATGTATTTCTTAATGTGTAATATAACATTTCCTAATACTATAATTCGTGGTTAAAGCACAGTCAATCAAGGTGTCTTGAAACTCGGCGAAAACAATTATGTACGTTTGTACACGGTGACAGTTACTCAACACAGTATATTTTTGGTATACTAAAGCAGTCATCCATTAGAAACATATGCTGTTAAATCGTCCAATCATGCAGTTAAAATATTAATAAACGTACATCAAAGGTAATTTGTTTTCGTTTTTGAAGATTGCAGAGTTTCCAGACATTACCTCTATTAACTATCCTTACAACTTGTGTGATTCTTGTTCGTTATACATGTAGCATAGTAAAAGAATGTAAAAATTACGAGAGCATTAACGCAGATGTATTGCCTCATAGAGCTTAGAGCAAAAACGACAATTATACAATTAAAAAAAAGTGGTATATCGCATATCTTAGTCTTTTATACTTATATAGTTTTAATTTCTACAGTATTTCCAAGGCAATGGAGATAGCGACACAATTGTTCACGAAAATATCTCTCCAGTCATTATTGCTCGCTATATTCGAGTGCATCCTAAAACTTGGAAAGATCATATCTCAATGAGAGTTGAATTCATTGGCTGCTTTGAAGGTAAATGTAATCACAATTAAGAGTTTTTTAAATAGAACAATTATGATAAAAACCCGCTTTTAGAACGTCCATTTTTACAAATCAAATAGAAATAGTTTACACTAAAACTGCCGTCGTCCTCTGATTTACCTGGGTAGTAAAACTCACTGGGGGATTGTTCTACAATATCTTCGTCCATTTCCTTTGTTTTTCCAATTCGCTTTTGCCTTTCACTAATTTTCAAATTTTTAAAATTCGCGGTCCAATAAAAAGCGTATTGAACTCTCAGCGTATTGTCTGGGAGTGTAATACGCTTTTTCTGGACTTCATAGCAACCTCTCACCATGAGTAGCTAACCCCTCCCCCCATAGAGACGGAAGTAATGCATATAGGGACGGAAGTAATTAGAACCGATCTTTCCTTACATGTACGAGACGAAAGTAATTAGCCCTATCGTCCCTCACATGTCCGGGGCGGAAGTAATTAGCACCAATCGTCCATCACATGTCCGGCAAGGAAGTAATTGGCACTGAAAATATTTGTGCAGATAACGCGAAGCGGCCATTGCGATTTGTCATCTGACGAACTACATAAGAGGTATTACGAAGGGTATACACGTTTGCGTAATATAATAGACATGTATATATATTATGTATTTAGACTTGCTAATTCCAAATATGTTTTTATGTATTTAGACTTGCTAATTCCAAATCTGTTTTTAGAATTGAAAACGGTTTATATTGATCGAGATAACGTTCAAAATAATGTACGTCGAAGCGGGCGCCTGATTGCTAACTAATTTCTAAGTACATAAGCGACCGGTGATTATTTATGGCCGTGGTGGGGCAAAATGGTTGGGTAACTGAAAATTCTAAGACCTATGTGGTTGGGTAGCGACATTTTCATGAGTATATTTACATTAAAAATTGAGAGTTCATTATTTAAAAATGGAATCTCGTCATCGGTTGTCTTTAGTCATCATTACACATTAGCTTTTGTTATTGTATTCCTTCTCCTTGTTTTCCTTGGATTCCTACTCTGAGGATCTGTCTCAATATCTAGTTGGGTTTGTTATTAAAACTTGTATCGACGATATATTTTCTTTACCCATAAATGGTTGGACGGTTAAATTTCTGATCTTAATTTGGTTGGGTAAAATGTTTTTCCAGCACCACATGTATTTAATTACGGCTCCCACCCCGACCATAACTAATAACTGCTCCGTAGACCGTTTTTACGAAGGGTATACACGTTCTCATAATATAATAGGCACGTATGTTATGTATTTAGATCTGTAATTCCAAATCTGTTTACAGAATTGAAATGGAGTAACTATTGGCCGAGATAACGTTCAAAATCTATGTGCGATTTTTTGAGTTCGCAGACAATAAATAAATTGACGGCGTACCCGGTATGGGCCCAGGGGACCATGGCTGAGGAAACGAAATTATAGGGGGGTTAGCAAAGGTGGGTAGAGGTTATTGAGTAAACGTATTTCTATTAGGTGATAAAACGAACATGAGTCGCACTGTATCAATGTTTAAATCATGGTACTCGTGTTCGTTCTGTTACCTTAATTAATTACACTCCAGTGCAAATATAATAATAATAAATATTTTCAATTACCATCAATTAGCCATCATACACCATCAATTAGCCATCATAAGCCATCAATTAGCTATCATACGCCATCAATTCTGTAAGGAGAATTTACGTGTTGATAAAAAATATATTTGTACATTTTATTTGCTTTCTACGGGTTATTTTATAAAAGAAATAGAAAACATTTTTATCCGTGTTCCCATACGTTATATAAACACTCGTGGAAGTTTGGGAGAACTCGAAATCGTTTAAGTTTTAAAAACATTTAAGTTTTTACAACATATATATATATATATATATATATATATATATATATATATATTATATATATATATATATATATATATATATATATATATATATATATATATTATATATATATATATATATATATATATATATATATATATATATATATATATATATATATATATATGCGGTGGACGCACGGGTGGACGTCCTTTTTGTTGCCATGTTAACCAGAGGATACGATGTTAAAGAGTCACACTCGGGATACGGTTAATGGTTAGGATTTATAAGGGTTTGTGATTGCGACGTGCTGAATATGCAACGGGTTTTTTGGTGCGTTAAATTTGGCGTTTAAAAACAAGCAAAACCTCTATACCAGGTAATATTTCTGTTAAATTACTGAAAGATTCAGCTGATGCTATTTTACCCTTCGTAACCGAAATATTTAACCTATCCTTAAGTGAAGGTATCTTCCCAAATGATTGGAAGAACGCTCGAATTTCGCCGATATTCAAATCAGGAGACAAAGGAGAAAGAGGCAATTATCGTCCAATTTTTATTTTGTCTGTTGTTTCGAAATTATTTGAAAAATTAGTGTATAACAAGTTTATAATTTCTTAGGTGAAAATAATGTTCTTACACAGTTCCAGTCGGGTTTTAGAAAAGGTCACTCGTATTGTACATCTTTATTAAGTACAACTAACAACTTGTTAATCAACATGCATCGAGGCTTAATAAATGGAGTTATTTTTCTAGACTTTGATACAGTAGACCATGAGATTTTAATTGAAAAATTAGAACTATATGGCTTTCGGGAAAATTGCTTGCGATGGTTTGTTTCTTATCTAAGCAACCGTACACAGGTTTGTAAAGTAGATTAAACATACTCATCCAAAAATGCATGTAAAAACAGGTGTACCACATGTATCTAATCTAGGCCCATTACTATTTTTACTTTACATAAATGATTTACCAAACTGTTTGAGTAATTCCGTGCCAGCCATGTTTGCTGACGATACCAATGTTACAGTATCTAGTTCCTATATGAAGGATATTCAACTTAAGTTGATTAATGAGCTGGAAAAGTTAGATCATTGGTTGCTGGCAAATAAATTGTCCCTTAATGTGAAAAAAACTGAGTACACTTATTGGGTATCAACAAAGGTTGTCTCAAATAACTTCTGAACCTCAAATTTCAATCGGTACACAAAATGTTAACCGTGTGACCTGCTCAAAAACACTAGGTGTTTTAGTTGATGAAAATATTGATTGGAAAAATCATATTGATGTCACATGCAAAAAGATTTCAAAAGCAATAGGTTTATTAAGAAAAACCAAGAACATTATTAGTTTCGAAACTTTGAAACGTTTATACAATGCATTAGTGACTGTCCATTTTGACTACTGCTCATTGGTTTGGGATAACTGCTCAAATATTTTAAAAGACCGCTTGCAAAAACTCCAAAATAAGGCTGGCCTTATAATAACTGGAGACAGTTATGACATGTCGACTACCCACACCCGTGCAAAACTTGGATGGAAAGACTTGCAATATAGAAGAGACGAACAATTGTCAAATCTTGTCCAAAAATAATAACTGGCAAGTCGAATTTAGATAATTTATCACATTTATTTCCTATTATAAATCGAAATTGTAACAACCTAAGAAATAATAATCGTATGCTTTCACAACCAAATCGTTTTTGGATGTAGAGATTCCATGATCTGGAATGCCCTGCCTGAAGGGGAAAATATTTATAGACTTTGAACTGTACAATTTTAAGATGTTTTAGAATTTTTTTTAAAAGATTTTTATACTGCAATATTTTTTTATTTAAGTGTATTTTAGTTAGGTTATATATTTGTTAGTATTTTCGTTTTATACATATACCTGTAACACACGGCCCTTTGAAAAACAAATTTAGTTGAATAGGCTACTGTGTCTAAAGAATTTTAAATAAATCAATAAATCAATCAATCAAAACAAGCCATTTCCACACAAAATCATCGGATGCAGTGATGTTGGTTTTGAACACGGTTAATGGTAAGGAGTTTATCAGCTTATTTCAAGCCAAAACTGTAGTGTTGAAGGACAAGATAACCAAAGACAGGAAAAAGTAAAAGGTAAATAAATTAGTATTCTCAAACAAGGCTAATAATAGTACATTGTCACCGGTCTGTGTTGAGCAATTAATTTGCCTTTTCTGCATAGTTTTTTTGGTTAGGGTTAGTAATTTGGTTAGGATTAGAGTTAGGTTTAGGATTTTGGTGATATTTACACGCATTTCGTTGAATTCTAAGAGATTATAGCGTCGCACGGCTACAGTACGAATAGCCATTGCCTTCAGTTCAGTGCTTCACTTTAACGTTTAACGACTCTTTGACTTGACTCTTGAGTTATTAAAAAGGAATTTCGCTAATTTAAATGTAATTTAAATAGTTGTACAATACTGTATTGTGTATTTGCTCCGAGCTCCGAAATCTAATAGACACATTTTGAAATACTTAACAGAGAGATTTGGAAAAAATTGAAGGTGTAATGTTTAGAATTTATAAAAAATATAATTTTGGTATTTGCTCTGAAATATTTTGAAAATTTCAAAATACTTAACGGAGAGAGATGTACTATATACTATTGGAATTTAGTCCAAAATATCTAACATTTCTGCTTTACAATACTGCAGAATAGTAAGTTATATATATATATATATATATATATATATATATATAGCAAAGTGAAAAGGTGGTAAACTGCCAAGAAATTAGTGACGAGATACTGACGTTTCGAGCGGAGCCCTTCATCAGAGTAATCAGAGTGGTCTTACTCTGATGAAGGGCTCCGCTCGAAACGTCAGTATCTCGTCACTAATTTCTTGGCAGTTTACCACCTTTTCACTTTGCTATATATTCAAAACACTGTCTACGCAGCACTCTACTTTTTATATATATATATATATATATATATATATATATATATATATATATATATATATATATATATATATATATATATATATATATATATATATATATATATATATATATATATAATATATATATATATATATATAAATATATATATATATATATATATATATATATATATATATATATATATATATATATATATATATATATATATATATATATATAAATATATAAACTTTATTCTTTAAAATGTCACTACTCGGAGTTTCACGCTCGTGGCGATCATCAGGTAACTGACTTACTCTACTTCAACTGTTCCTTTTATATACATTGTATTACGTCATGGTTTGGGGTACTTAATTACGTTATACCGTTTGTGTGGCATGCATTGTTCAGATATGCTTTGTTCTCATGCCGGCATTTTGAAAGGAGCTCGGTTCTTTTGTTCAACAAGTGTGTTTTGTTCGCCTTTAGAATACAGAGCTTTTCTTCCAGACAAAGACAGCACCTCTTTGATCCATTGCGGTATGCACTTGCGTGTTTGATAATTGACCATTTTAGCTCATAGCTTCGTTTCTTTTTCTTTAAAGACCAGATGTATTTTGAGAGTTCTGTTTCGTTAATGTGCTTTTCGTGGCGGAAGGATTTTTTGTGGTTACCGTATCTTTGCTTAAAAGTGGTGCTTGTCATGCCAATATATGTCTTTGTTGTACTGTCGTCATGGGTGTTAACTTCTGCTCGGTAAATTATATTGCTGGCTAAACAATTTCCAGGTAGAGGGCACTCGGATTTTTTCTGGCAGTTAATGCAGTTATCACTGTTGGTGCTCGGTTTTGGCGTCTGGAAGAGAATGTGGGAGTTTTGTCGGTTGATTATGTTTTTCATGTGCTCCATACAGCTATAGCTAACCTTGAGGTTGTTTCGGTTGAAGATTTTGCTCAGGGGATGGGTTTTCGGGAAATGTTTGTCTATCAGTTTTAGAAATTTCTGTGCTATAACATTGGTTTTAACATTTTTGCTGTACGGGGGGTTAAACCATATGGTGTTTCTCCGCCATCTTCGTTGATTTGGTGTTGTTTCGGAAGTTTCTTGGTTAATGTGGGATAGGTTGATGTTGAAATTACTCTTTGCAAGTGCATCTTCGTAGATAGGGGCTGCTGTTTGGAACGTAGGATGGTCACACGAGAGTTTGGAGATTATTTTGTTGATTGCTGTGGGAGTTGTTTCAGGTTAGATGGTGGATGGTTTGATTGGCTGTCTATATGTAAAGCGGTTCATCATTGGGCTTTCGGAATGGCTGAAATTTACCGTTGTTTAGGTTCAGCGTTACATCTAGGAAATTGACTATTTTCTGGTTTGTCTGCGTGGTGATTCTTAGGCCAAAATCGTCGAAGGTTTTTACTAGTTCTTTTCTTTGCTTGTCTGCTATTCTACCGGTTGTGTTCTTGAAAGCGGCTAGACCATCATCTCTATACAGGCCGATGTTTTCCTTTCCAAATTTATTACCAAGAGCGTTTAAAATGAAGAGCCCGATTAGCTCGCATACTTCGGCCCCATCAAAACTACCCATAGTGACGTCAAATGCTGATGAACTTTCTCGTTTGATCCAGGGCATGCCTTCTTTGAATAATAGTGAATTTCGCGCTTGATTTATGATTTTGATTTGTTGGTCGGGGATGTTGATAAGGTTACTGGTCCAGGACAAAGCTCCATTCAGAAGGTCTACAGAAATGGACGGGTAAAACTCGACGATGTCGAAGGAAAGGAAGGTATGTCTATTTTTTTCGTTGATGTTGCTAAACCATTCAATTACTATTTGCTTCTGTACATCTGCATTGGTTGGCGCCGGTTGCAATTCTCAGTCTTTCGTTGATTTCGTCCAAATATGCTTTGCTTACTTTTCCTAACTCGCTCTTCGCTGGGTTAATTAATCGGCACTTTGTGATCTTTTAAGGTGATAAACGCTTCTTTCTTTGCAATTGGTTTCATTCTGTTGGAAATGTTCAGGTTGTCGGCGGTGCTTTTTAGGTCAAGGTTGAATTTTCTTTTCAATTGTGGTGTCCGCTAATTTGTAGCTTTTTGTGACGTTGTCGGTTAAGAGTTGGTTGTACTTTGCGGTATTCATTTCATAAATGTTCCGTGTCTTATCGGCAAAAACAAGAACGTTCGGAGAAGATTGTATTTTCTTTTTGTCTTTCGAAAGCGAGCTGAGGAATGGGTCGTTGATTTCTCTGAATTCTAGATTTTCAATCATTAACAGCATATCTTCCTCGAAGTCCTTCATAGCAGGTAATTGGGGCGGCGTATTTCTTGTTTTAAAACCAAATGTTTCTTGCGGAGTGTTGTCCTTGGCTTCTCCTGTCAGGAAAAAATAGGCTTTCCATCGCATGCGTTTTATAGCACTTTCTGTTTTCTCGATCATAAGTTTTCTGTATAGGTCGGGTTTAGGAATAGGAATGTTTTTTAAGGAATAGTTGAAGTGGAGTTGCTGCATTTCAAGAAAGGTTTTTCAGCTAACCAGAGTGCTCGACCAGGTGCGGCAGCGTATAGAATATCAAGGTGTATAAAAATTGTTAGTTGATAGACAAGAGTGCTCAATACCAAAAGAGGTAGAGCGAGTTATAAATATATAAACTTTATTATTTAAAATGTCACTACTCGGAGTTTCACGCTCGTGGCGATCATCAGGTAACTGACTTACTCTACTTCAACTGTTCCTTATATATACTTAAGAAATAAAAAACGTGTCGCGTGTGATTATCGAGTTATAATGGCACGAGAGATGCGTGTAAAACACGAGGCGATAGCCGAGTGTTTTACTAGCTTCTCGAGTGCCATTATAACTCGATAATCACACAAGACAAAGTTTTTTATTTCTTTTATAAAAGAACACCATTATTATTAACAATAAAGCCATGAAAAATGTAGATTTACCTGTTATAAATGACGTTGCTTTGTGCGTTGCTAGGAAGTCGATGATGAAAACACGTTGGCGATTTTAGCGATGAAAATGCACTCAACGTTGCAGTTAAAACATTCTGTTGTGTTAGTACCTTGATTAGCCTTGTATCCAGGTATTCTTTGACTATCTTTTGTGATTTAAACTACTGAAAATCCGTCAAAAACGACAAAATCTACGCGAAGAATCACGTCAGCTTATGCTTTATTGAGTTATAATGCACGGTTTTTGAGCTCAGTAACCAATCAGATAGCGTGTTCTCGCTCATTTACTTCCGGTTATTTTATAAATTGTATTACGTCATGGTTTGGGGTACTTAATTACGTTATACCGTTTGTGTGGCATGCATTGTTCAGATATGCTTTGTTCTCATGCCGGCATTTTGAAAGGAGCTCGGTTCTTTTGTTCAACAAGTGTGTTTTGTTCGCCTTTAGAATACAGAGCTTTTCTTCCAGACAAAGACAGCACCTCTTTGATCCATTGCGGTATGCATTTGCGTGTTTGATAATTGACCATTTTAGCTCATAGCTTCGTTTCTTTTTCTTTAAAGACCAGATGTATTTTGAGAGTTCTGTTTCGTTAATGTGCTTTTGGTGGCGGAAGGATTTTTTGTGGTTACTGTATCTTTGCTTAAAAGTGGTGCTTGTCATGCCAATATATGTCTTTGTTGTACTGACGTCAGGGGTGTTAACTTCTGCTCGGTAAATTATATTGCTGGCTAAACAATTTCCAGGTAGAGGGCACTCGGATTTTTTCTGGCAGTTACAGTTATCACTGTTGGTGCTCGGTTTTGGCGTCTGGGAGAGAATGTGGGAGTTGTGTCGGTTGATTATGTTTTTCATGTTCTCCATACAGCTATAGCTAACCTTGAGGTTGTTTCGGTTGAAGATTTTGCTCAGGGGATGGGTTTTCGGGAAATGTTTGTGTATCAGTTTTAGAAATTTCTGTGCTACATTGGTTTTAACATTTTTGCTGTACGGAGGGTTAAACCATATGGTGTTTCTCCGCCGTCTTCGTTGATTTGGTGTTCTTTCGGAAGTTTCTTGGTTAATGTAGGATAGGTTGATGTTGAAATTACTCTTTGCAAGTGCGTCTTCGTAGATAGGGGCTGCTGTTTGGAACGTAGGATGGTCACACGAGAGTTTGGAGATTCTTTTGTTGATTGCTGTGGGGAGTTGTTTCAGGATAGATGGTGGATGGTTTGTTTGGCTGTCTATGTAAAGCGGTTCATCATTTGGCTTTCGGAATGGCTGAAATTTACCGTTCGAACGGTAAATTTTACCGGTTTTTTTGGCTGAAATTTACCGTTCGGCTGAAATTTACCGCACCCCAAACCATGACGTAATACAATGTATATATACATGTAAGGAACAGTTGAAGTAGAGTAAGTCAGTTACCTCATGATCGCCATGAGCGTGAAACTCCGAGTAGTGACATTTTAAAGAATAAAGTTTATATATTTATAACTCGCTCTACCTCTTTTGGTATTGAGCACTCTTGTCTATCAACTAACAATTTTTATACACCTTGATATTCTATACGCTGCCGCACCTGGTCGAGCATTCTGGTTAGCTGAAAAACCTTTCTTGAAATGCAGCAACTCCACTTCAACTATTCCTTAAAAAATATTCCTATTCCTAAACCCGACCTATACAGAAAACTTATGATCGAGAAAACAGAAAGTGTTATAAAACGCATGCGATGGAAAGCCTATGTTTTCCTGACAGGAGAAGCCAAGGACAACACTCCGCAAGAAACATTTGGTTTTAAAACAAGAAATACGCCTCCCCAATTACCTGCTATGAAGGACTTCGAGGAAGATATGCTGTTAATGATTGAAAATCTAGAATTCAGAGAAATCAACGACCCATTCCACAGCTCGCTTTCAAAGACACAAAGAAAATACAATCTTCTCCGAACGTTCTTGTTTTTGCCGATAAGACACGGAACATTTATGAAATGAATACCGCAAAGTACAACCAACTCTTAACCGTCAACGTCACAAAAAGCTACAAATTAGCGGACACCACAATTGAAAAGAAAATCAACCTTGACCTAAAAAGCACCGCCGACAACCTGAACATTTCCAACAGAATGAAACCAATTGCAAAGAAAGAAGCGTTTATCACCTTAAAAGATCACAAAGATAACTTCGAAAACCATCCCAAGTGCCGATTAATTAACCCAGCGAAGAGCGAGTTAGGAAAAGTCGTAAGCAAAGCATATTTGGACGAAATCAACGAAAGACTGAGAATTGCAACCGGCGCCAACCAATGCAGAAGTACAGAAGCAGTAATTGAATGGTTTAGCAACATCAACGAAAAAAATAGACATACCTTCCTTTCCTTCGACATCGTCGAGTTTTACCCTTCCATTTCTGTAGACCTTCTGAATGGAGCTTTGTCCTGGACCAGTAACCTTATCAACATCCCCGACCAACAAATCAAAATCATAAATCAAGCGCGAAATTCACTATTATTCAAAGAAGGCATGCCCTGGATCAAACGAGAAAGTTCATCAGCATTTGACGTCACTATGGGTAGTTTTGATGGGGCCGAAGTATGCGAGCTAATCGGGCTCTTCATTTTAAACGCTCTTGGTAATAAATTTGGAAAGGAAAACATCGGCCTGTATAGAGATGATGGTCTAGCCGCTTTCAAGAACACAACCGGTAGAATAGCAGAGAAGCAAAGAAAAGAACTAGTAAAAACCTTCGACGATTTTGGCCTAAGAATCACCGCGCAGACAAACCAGAAAATAGACAATTTCCTAGATGTAACGCTGAACCTAAACAACGGTAAATTTCAGCCATTCCGAAAGCCCAATGATGAACCGCTTTACATAGACTGCCAATCAAAATATCCACCATCTATCCTGAAACAACTCCCCACAGCAATCAACAAAAGAATCTCCAAACTCTCGTGTGACCATCCTACGTTCCAAACAGCAGCCCCTATCTACGAAGACGCACTTGCAAAGAGTAATTTCAACATCAACCTATCCTACATTAACCAAGAAACTTCCGAAAGAACACCAAATCAACTAAGACGGCGGAGAAACACCATATGGTTTAACCCTCCGTGCAGCAAAAATGTTAAAACCAATGTAGCACAGAAATTTCTAAAACTGATACACAAACATTTCCCGAAAACCCATCCCCTGAGCAAAATCTTCAACCGAAACAACCTCAAGGTTAGCTATAGCTGTATGGATAACATGAAAAACATAATCAACCGACACAACTCCCACATTCTCTCCCAGACGCCAAAACCGAGCACCAACAGTGATAACTGTAACTGCCAGAAAAAATCCGAGTGCCCTCTACCTGGAAATTGTTTAGCCAGCAATATAATTTACCGAGCAGAAGTTAACACCCCTGACGACAGTACAACAAAGACATATATTGGCATGACAAGCACCACTTTTAAGCAAAGATACAGTAACCACAAAAAATCCTTCCACCACGAAAAGCACATTAACGAAACAGAACTCTCAAAATACATCTGGTCTTTAAAGAAAAAGAAACGAAGCTATAAGCTAAAATGGTCAATTATCAAACACGCAAGTGCATACCGCAATGGATCAAAGAGGTGCTGTCTTTGTCTGAAAGAAAAGCTCTGTATTCTAAAGGCGAACAAAACACACTTGTTGAACAAAAGAACCGAGCTCCTTTCAAAATGCCGGCATGAGAACAAAGCATATCTGAACAATGCATGCCACACAAACGGTATAACGTAATTAAGTACCCCAAACCATGACGTAATACAATGTATATATAAGGAACAGTTGAAGTAGAGTAAGTCAGTTACCTGATGATCGCCACGAGCGTGAAACTCCGAGTAGTGACATTTTAAAGAATAAAGTTTTTATATTTATAACTTGCTCTACCTCTTTTGGTATTGAGCACTCTTGTCTATCAACTAACAATTTTTATACACCTTGATATTATATATATATATATATATATATATATATTATAATATATATATATATATATATATATTATATATATATATATATATATATATATATATATATATATATATATATATATATATATATATATATATATATATATATATATATATATATATATATATATATATATATATATTTAACAATTATACCATGAGCTCGAGTCGTATATGAGCTGATAGCCGACGAGGCGCGCAGCGCCGAGTCGGCTATCAGCCATATACGACGAGAGCGAATGGTATAATTGTTTTATAATATAGACATCCACTGTATAATAAGCCAAAAATTTATTAACAATTCCACAATAATTAAATACTAATGACATAAACAAATAACGTTTCCGCCATGGCGCTTCCGTCCTGCTACTTCCGTCATGCGTAGTGCAAATTATATTTATGTACATTCGTATTAAAAACGAACATGGAATTCGTGTGGACAAAAAGTACAAGCTTTGTGGACAAAAAGTACAAGCTTTGTGGACAAAAAGTACAAGCTTTGTGAAACTTAACCTGGCTGGGCAAAGATTTTCCAGTCGGACTCGTCTTCGACGTCGGCTAAACCGCCGTAGTGGTTTGTTGTCGACGGGAACCTGCGACCTCCCGGTTCAACTCGAAAATATAACTTGCCGTCTGCTCTGTTGATCTTAAAACCATCATATTTGGCTTAAGTTTCCTCTAGTTTTCTCTTCCTCGTCGTCCCAAGTAAAGGCCAAGGTAAAACAAAACGGTACGAAGCAATTGTGATGGATCAGTGCTGTCGGCTGGACATATTATTCGCCACTGTCAAACAACAACTTAATTTGCCTCTGGACGATTATTGGCTTTTTGTGGACCAAACCGGCGATTTTCCCAGTTTTACTAAGGTCTTTCACGAACGCATTTAACACTGAATTTTCTTCGGTAAAAGTAGGGTCGTCAATGATGGAAAATGACTTGTTGTTGGGAGGATTTCTCAAGAATTTGTCAACTTTTTTATTGTAATACGAGCCGTCAACTTGCCTTAGCAGATGTATGAAACACCTTAAAGCTAGTGTTTATCTCTGCTTTTGTCATCCCTGTGATGTACAAACCGCCAGAAAAATTGGAAGAGGTAAACAAATTCAAAATTTAATGTAATTAATTTAATTTCTACCTTTCTCTCTTCTCTTTTAAAACTTTACACTCCTTTTCAGTCGTTTCATGTCAAATTTAATTTCAAAACCACCCCTTATTTTGAAAAAGGCTAATTTTATAGTTTGCTTTACTTATCATTAAATATTTTCATTCCATATCTTGTTGTTTTTTTTGGTATTATCAGTGGTATTGCATTCTCAAGAAGGGTTTTTATTTCATGTTCATCAAGCTGAGCAAAACGGTCAACCATTTTGTATTTTTATTGCTTTCATTTACTCACCGTATATGAGCTGATATACGGTGAGTAGCTGAACCAATCAGATTGCAGAACAGCTCATATACAGTGGATGGCTATATTATAAATATATATATATATATATATATATATATAT
>JAYKKM010000385.1:2047500-2140000 GCA_035772405.1 Chrysogorgia sp. JL179-B06 | reverse complement strand
TTAATTATAAACATAACCCGATATCAGGTTTCGATTTCCGATAACAATAGTCTTGATTATGAATATTTATGATTAAAACATTTTTAATGTAGCGTCAGCTTGAAAGTAAAGGATTTAAAGGATTTACACTTAAAGAAATTATAAGCAAAATAAAATAGCTGAGACAAAAGTATAAGCAAGAGAAGGACAAGACTCGGAAATCAGGAAATGGCGCAGGCAAAAAATGGAAATTCTTTGACGATATCGATGCGTTTTTAATGAGGATGCACAATGTTACGCCTCCGTGTTTGGTGGATACAATGACAGAAATTCAAGACGATGAAGACCGGTGTGCTGAACAGGATGACAGCTCTATTATTGGTAAGAAATACATGTTTTATTAAGCAGTACAGTAATAAGTACTTTAACTATTAATAAGTTGGCATCAATTCCTTTATATAAAATTGTTATCTGAATTTCTGTGGTGCCACACTCTGTAACTATACATGCTTACATTTATTGATTGATACAGACATGTGGTACATAAATAAATGCTCTCACACATTGCCAGTATTCACAAACTGTGAACTAAACTTTCTTTGCATTGTAAAATATGGTCTTGATATTTACAACGCTATTTTCATTGCAAATTATTGAATTTAAAAAATGCATATACTGTACATGCATTACTGTTTATTTATCTTTATCTACATTAACTTTAGTTGATGATCTGATTGAAAAATATGGAGGTGGTGAAACGTTCACTCGCAAAATGTGATACTTGTGATTATGAGCAGGAAGTTAGATCAGAAGGTGTCCATGGCTCTAATGGGGGAAGTATACAGGTCTTCTCTGATGAAGATGAGTTTTCTTGCCCAAATTTCAACACAAATCGAAGCATTCAAGAAATAGCAGATTCTGGTGAGAAACTTCCTGTTGTTAAGCATTTTTGACTTGCATTAATTTTACTTTATTAATTATTTTATCTAGAAATAAAATAGTCAATTTTACATACTGTAATATTTGCAGTGTTGCTAAAATTGACTATTATTGGTGCAGTTATTTTTATTTAACACAGAACACATGTGAACTAGTTTACACAACTAAAATAGAAGTAGTATAAGTAGTTATACATTAGCATCACAAGTTAATTTTTTTTAAACCTTGAATTTGGTAAGTGTACTTTAGTATTGAATGGAAAAGATTGGTACACTCCTTTAGTTCCATTTTTATAAAAAAAGTTATAAGTGTATACTTGCTATTTATTTGAAAGATAAACCTGATAAAGAGGAAAGTAAGCTTAAAAATTTTGAAGCGGCAGATGAACCTGATGATGCATGTATGACAGGAAAACCAAAAGAAAATGTTGCTTCCACCAAAGACAAACTTCCAGGAAAGAAAAACCGGAAAATCAGCATTGAAAAGAGTCTTGATATTGTCTTTGATAAAATGAAGCGAACAGCTGATACTGATTTTGAAAGGTAATGCCAATGGACAGAATTTGAAGCATATTTTCTATTCTGAATAGGAAGTGACTTTGCTTGGCAATGCCAGCACAAATGGTTAATGGTTGATCCAGGTCATTACCACTGCACAAGCACTTATCATGAATTTGATTCCTTTGTTAGGTACCAAAAACTGGAAGAGCAAAAGATTGCCAAAGAGTATAATTTTAGGATGAAGCAACTGGAAATGGAAAAATAAATGAGAAAAGAGGAACGGGAACACGAGCTTAACATGTTGCGATTGCTGGTGGCACAACAACCTGCAAGTATTCCGCTACCTAGTTCTAATCCATTCAATATGCCTGTTTCTGGCTTTCTGGCTTCTTCATCTCCGATTTCAGCAACAGCTCAAATTAATTATCAATAAAAGTGGCAATACAAACTATTCTATATATCCCACTAGTGAGACTCCATCATACTTTAAGTTATAAAAACTGCATGTTGCATCACAAGTGAGACTATTGACGTTAACGTTATTTCTTGTTCGACATTGTAAACAAACATTATACATGTAGTTTTCATACGTATACCATTTACAAACTATTTATTAATGGTTAGCAACTTTTCAAGAATAGAGCCAAAAAGGGAAAAATACTTATATCTATAAATATCTTATACTTGTTGATGTAATTGTTGATATTGTTAATTTGTTATTTATATGAAACTTTGAACAGTTATGATGTATATACTTTAATTCCGGCTGGATCTGATTGTACATGCCAAACACTCTAACAAATATGCTATTTCCAGAATTACACTCCAGTAGTTTAGGGCAAGTAAACAGTGGTGTTACAGGCTATTAAAGATAGTTTTCCCTTGGTCCCATAATATAACTTGCAAAATGGGCAATTGCTTGACTGGAAGCATAGTCTTCAAACATCGATTTGAAAATTTTAATTCTATTCCTGACTGAATGCACTACTATTGACTACTGTTGTTGGCCCATAAAATATTCAGTCAAGGCGTTACGGACCAGCTCAGCGTCTTGTTCAAGTTCATCCATTGGCATGCCTGCTTCCTCTATCATTTCTTCAGCTTCATCCCAATTCGGCAGAAATTCATTTTTGCGGGCTTCGCATATATTATGTAGAATACAGGAAGCAAGTATAACATGTACTAAAGCAGTTATATCCATGTCTACCCGCTTTGTGAATCTGATGTATCTTCCTTTCCATCTATACCAAAGGTGTTTTCCACCGTCATTCGGGCACGGGCAAGGCGATAGTTAAATAATCGTTGGCTTCTTGTTGCCTCGTTCATTGGGTACCCTTTCAATAACCATGGTAACAATGGATAGGCTGCATCAGCAATAATGACTGCTGGTACATCCACCCCACATATTTTCCTAGTAAGATCATCAGGAAAGAGACTGTTTTCGTTTCCTTTTTCAAATATGGTAGAGTTCGAAAAAACTCATGCGTCGTGAACGCTTCCTGGCCAACCAATAACCACGTCCCTAAACAAATATAGTTGCAATATACCACTGCTTGCATGAGGACGCTATGAAACCCCTTGCGATTGACATAATCGTTGTGATTTTTATTAGGAGCCAGTAACACATGGGAAAGCCCCATTTGTCTTCATAACCTCGAATGACTTGCAATAAGTCATCTCCCTTGGGAAAGTTGATGACCTTCGGAAATTCCTTTTGCTATTGCTTTGCATACTTCTTGAATGCATTGGCAAACAAATGACCTGGAAACTCCAAATAAGTTGCCAATTGTGCGGTACTCCGCAGTAGATGCAAAATAATACAGTGTAACAGCCAGGCGTTGCTTCGCTGAAACTGATTCACGCAAACGTGTATTTTGATGAGCTATATCTTGTTTAAGCTTACCAAGGATAAATGCAAATGTTCCCTTCGTAACTCTGAATTTAGCATACCAAAGCTCGTCGTTGTACGCCTCATCTACCATCTCGAACCAGACCTGGGAGCGTGGATGCATCCACAGTGTTCTATTTCTTTGCCGATGAAATAGGGCTAATACAATTTCAATGAATTCTCTCCTACATATTTTCATTTTATGAAATTCTCTCCCACGTAAACGGCTAACATTAAGTTGTGTGAGTTTCGAGTTTCGTCGTTTTTTCATGTAAAAATACCAAAGTGCCAAATTGTTTATCGCTTTCACATCCGCCATGTTTGAAAAAGCCCGCGAAGTGGCGCGAACTCGTATAACCGCTGAAGTTTTGTTTAAGGGCGCAATTCTTAAGCGGACCCTATTCGTGATCAAGGGTGCCGTTGGGGGTTAACTGGCCCGCCAACTTTTGTAGTGTAAACGTTGCCAAACTTTTTAAGAAAACAGTCCGCGTGCCATTATTTAAGAGTACCGTGCCAAAAATGAGTGTAGTGTAAACGGGCCTAGTGTTTGGGAATTGAGATATATAGCAAAGTGAACAGGTGGTGAACTGTCAAGATTTTTAGCAACGATATAGGCATAGACGGATTTTCTGGGGGTGCAGGGGGGTGCCACCCCCCAAATATCAGTTTTCACCCCCCCCCGCAAAAAAAAAAAACTGTTCACCCCTCCAAAAAAAATGTCAAACCCCCCCCCCCCCCCCCCCCCCCCCCCCCCCCCCAATTTTCGGCATAATAACTAAATAGTCCACTCGAACGTGCAGTGTTGATGATAAAAAATAAACGTAACACTCTGAAACTAATCGCTCCTGGTTTATTGGAGCAATATAAAGCTTTAAAACTCTATTACCTCAGCTTAGATCATCCTTCGCATAGCCCTTTGCTTTTGAAGTTGATAATAAGTATTGCTTTACAAAGTTTAACACAAAATATAACGTAAAGAAACGAGAAAATTAAAGAATTCTTAACGATACGATCTCCTCTCGTAATGGCGGATTATAGCAACCGAGCGATTTCCGACAATTTCTGACACGTTTTTGTTATGCGCAAAGAAGATGCGCACAAGGCAGACTTCGACCTTTGCCCTATGGTCATTTGGTCAATGAAAATCATGCGCATTTTAAGTAACCCTCGACGTAACCCGTGGTTTAAGCCATTTAACAACACATGTAAAATTTATGAATTTCAATTGCCAATATATATTTTCGATTTTCTGCAGCCTCATGAAATTTCTCCTCTGAATAGAGATTTTTACTAGCTTTTTGTGCGGGATCGAATGATGTTGTACTCGCCTCACAATATAGCTGATAACCAAGAGACGCTTTGAGAATTGAGACTGCATTTAAGATAAAGTAAAAAATGGACGAAAACTTGATTATTGATCTTAGAAACCTTTTGAAGGTCTTTAGAATTAGTATTCGAGTAGCGCGCCTTAAATTGTACTCGGATTCAATTAAACAACAGTACAACACAATGATTTTATAAAAGTAAACCACTAGACCCGTATTTTGTGTTGGGTTTAACACTTTACACTTTACAGGTTCATTTAATTTTAACTCTCTCAACGGAAATGCCAAATTCATTGATTTGACAACTTCAAAAAAACTTTTTCCTGGGGTACTTTGTTTTATACTCTCTAGCCTCCTTCTCGCGGCTCTACCCCTAGAGTCCAAGAATCTAGACCTCACCTTCGTTTGGTGACGCTTTGTGTTAGCTCACCTGCTCACCCCCCTAAAATTTATGGCACCACCCCAGTAAAAAATAGGAAAATCCGTCTATGGAGATAGGCTGACTTTCGAGCGGTGCCCTTCGTCAGAGTAGACCAAAAGATATTTTAAACAGTTGAAGAACATCATTACTTCGAACGCGAGATATTTTATCTTTTCAGTATGATTTAAAATATTGCATGACAGACACAAAGCATGTCTTGTCGTGTTGTTGATGACATTAGTCCCTTTGCGTACTTCACAATTGTGTCAGAATTATCAGCATTCTAAGATATAATTCATATCTGTGACCATACATGATACATCGCCATCGGCGCGCGTGCCAGTGTGGGCCATGATTTATCGACAAATCATATTGATTCAATATGCCAACATGTCATATAAGACAAAAATTGGGCAGTATACTATGGCAAGGCAGTTTTTCCGCTAAACTGCAGATTGCAAGTCTACGGTATCAAATTCATAGCAAACGATATTATACTTCTTAAATAAGTAATATTCTACATCGCTGCCGTAACTTGTGGGGGCGAACTGGTACCGGGAGTGGCATGCCAAACGTGACAATACGTTGACGTTGTAAGTAAAAAAATATATATATATATATATATATATATATATATATATATATATATATATATATATATATATATATATATATATATATATATATATATATATATATATATATATATATATATATATATATATATATATATATATATATATATATATATATATATATATATATATATACTACAGACACGTGCTTCGTTATATATATATATATATATATATATATATATATATATATATATATATATATATATATATATATATATATATATATATACGTGTAGGTTTTGGTCTACGAAATGCAAAGAGTGCTCAACAACATATAGTTAGAGCAAATAATAGATTTTCGCTTACCTCAAAACTGGTCTGCTACAACTTGTTTCATCTGTAAAAGAATCTTCAGGCAGTGACTGTCACTGCCTGAAGATTCTTTTACAGATGAAACAAGTTGTAGCAGACCAGTTTTGAGGTAAGCGAAAAAAAAAAATTATATATATATATATATATATATATATATATATATATATATATATATATATATATATATATATATATATATATATTATATATATACCGCGTTAAAAATATATGGCTTGAGAAAAAATATACTGATTGGTTGTTGACGTGCTAGCGTCGCAGGGATTTAGTCGACTTGCTGACTCAAATCTGGCAACTCACAAAAACTAAAACGGGGAATAGTGTTGTTTATTGTCTGGGAATAGTGTATTGTCGTTATAGTGTTTATTGTCTGGGAATAGTGTATTGTTGTTTATTGTCGGGGAATAGTGTTGTTTATTGGAACGTGACCAATAACGATATTGCCGCAATAAATAAGTTGGGCGCGCTCAGCTGTCTTCACTATTCTGTCTGTCCTTCGCCGTCGCTGTTGCAGATAAAATCCGAAGAAACGTTTCCTTTTCTACCAATATTTGTTTACTCAAAATGAGTATCCAATCGAATACACGTGATCCAGCAAAGCGCTGAATGTTAGTTTTTTTTGAAGAAGATGGCTGTACGTCAATTCTTAGCACCAAGAATGTAAGAAAATTGTTGGCGAGAGCAACAAGTTGCAAGATGGAGCCACTGTTATTGTTGACTATGGCAATACAGATTACGAAGCGCTCGTTATCAAGCTTCATGGTAAGTAAAATATGGTGTTTGACTTTCTGTGATGACATTTAGGTTCTAACTGGTCCTGGTGAAGAGGGGTTTAGACTATTTATTTAGTTGTCAGTTGTGTCTAAATCCCCGGTCTTTAATTCCCAGGGTCTGGGGTTGTGGGGTATTCCACTAACTAGTGCATTACAAAGCAAATGTCCACAACCAACGACAATCAAGAGAAACAATACATTGGTATGAAGGCAAATGCTTTCAAAGAACGATACAGAAACCACACTATATCTCTAAGACAAGACGTAATTTGTAGTTGATAATTTGATAATCAGTCAATGATAATTTGTAGTTGATGAAGGAATTTACGCATATACCAAGATGCTCTGTAGTGTTAATTCCTTTCGATAAGGCGCAATCGGAATTTCGTAAAAGGTTTGAGATAACTTTGGTTGAGCGACTTGGGCGCTTTCTCGATAATATATGATCAAACCGAAATTCAAATAATCGCTAATCCTAACCCAAATCCTAACCCTAAAACTGATTTGGGTTGATGTTAATTATAATAATTTTAAATTTCGGTTGCTCATGATGCCAAGATTACAAATTGCACAATCTGAAACTATCATGAATCAATCTTTTTGCTTCGAAAGGTTTGCTTGAACTGATCATTAACATTCGATTATACAGTTCGAGATACAATTCAAGCACAGTGACAATCTCAGACCTTTCTTTATATGCGCACTTGAAAGAATATACAATCTCAGCACGGTAACAATCTCAGACCGCCACACCTGTAACTGGAACTTGTTCGGGAAAAACTAGAGGTCCGGCAGTCAGTATTATCGTAATAATAATTCTAAAATAAACCCTAATCATAATCCAACCCAAATACTAACCCTAACCTTACCGAAAAGGCAAACTATATTTTTATCAAACTCGACTAGAAATCGCGGGTTGGGAACGAACGCCTATATATTGTTGTTTATATACTTATATCCTGCCGGACGATTAATAGACACATCGTATAGCATTTCAAACAGCTGCCGCGCGAAGAAAGAAGTGAAAAAAAATAGTAATACTTTAAACTAAACTAGTAATCCCGCATATTTACAAAATTATACAGGGATTTCGAAATTGAGTTAGTATTAATCTTATTATTACCTTAAGTGGATGCTTTGGTCGTCCTTTCCGCTTTGCTTGTGTGCCTCTTTTCGAAAACAAAGCCTCGCATATTGTTCCACTTGAACACTTGTTTCGTCTGTAAAAATTACGTCTTCAAACGTATCTTTTCTATTTAAGGCATCGAGACAAAATACGAGCCTCTTCATTTTGTTTGGCTCCCGAACAAACTGACAATATCGGGAGTTCTCATGCCTCCAGCCAAGATCGCGTCTGACTCGACGAATGCTGGATTCCCACACAGCAATGCCGCATTCCTCCGTCAATTTACTTTTTAATTCATGCGACGTTAACTCATCGTTCGCAGTCATCTTGTCGTCGATAAACTTCAAATGTTCCTCTTTTAATGTTGCCTTTCTTCCACTACGTGGCGCATCACGGAGGCTACCAGTTCGCTTGTAGCGAGAAACAAACAAACTCACCAACGATCTCGACGTTTCCATCCCTTCCTCTTAGAGGATCTTTTTTTATTTCTGCTGTGGAAACACCACTGGACCACAACGAAATAACACGTTCCCTAGCATATTTTGACAATTTTCACATTTCTTCGAACCGCAACAGAACTTGTTTACCACAGAATGCGCAATGCGAACGCCTATTATAACCATGTGTCAAACGACGCCAAACATCGGAAATTAACGACATATTCCGAAATACGCATTGCGGTTAATATTGCGTTTTTTAGGTTACGCTAGGAACCGCGAACCGACCGAGGATCGACCGCGGATCAACCGAGGATCGACTTCGGTTTAACCGGAGATGAACCGAAGTTGAACCGCCGATGATCCGCGGATGATCCGCGGATAGATAGATAGATACACTGTAGATAGATAGATAGAAAACTTTATTTAAACACGCTGACCCCGTCAACCGAAGCTGATTTCCACGAGGGGCTTGTAGAGACTATTTACAGAGTATGAAATATAGTATATTGAATAAATTTATAGATTTAGGTAAGTTACGTATTAAAATCAACTAGTAGAAATCTATATACAGCTGGTACATCTATTTACATTTACTATCAATGTGAGTAGCGATTTTATTTCGAAAAGAAGAAAGGGATTTGCTCTCCCTAATTTCTTTTGGAATATAATTCCAAGGGTATTCCCCGTCATACATGAAACTATTTTTCATATTATTAGTACGCGGTTTTGGTAAACAAAGACTACTTGAAATGTCTCGAACATGTGAAAAGATTAGTGAGTGACTCAGGACCCATTTTATTTAATATTGTATACATCATTTTTGCTTTAGCTTTTTTTCTTTCTGTTTTAAGTGCACTCAGCCTAATGCTTGTAAAGCAACAGAGTGATCTATATCATTGCTCATATTCATGATAATTCGAGCAGCTCTATTTTGTAGTTTTTGGACTCGTTTTGATTGTGTTTCACCAAACACATCCCATACTTCAAAACAGTAATCGAAGTATGGGCGAACAATAGCATTATATACAGAATGAAGAGTTTGCTTATCAGCAAATTATTTTAATCGTCGAAGAGGGGAGATTCCCGCTGTTATTTTCTTGCAAATATTTCCAGTATTACTCTTCCAAGATAACAACTGTCACTCCAAGAGTTTTACATTCATAAACTTGTTTAATCTGTTTGTTTTCAATTTTAACATTTGGTTGCAAATTTGAAATACTTTTTATCATTGGCTTTCAACCAATTAGCATTAATTCAGTCTTAGCTACGTTTAGACTAAGTTTATTGGCGATTAACCATTTTCTAAGATTTTCCAAATCAGAATTCACCGCAGCTTCAAGATGAGTTATAGAATCTCCAGAAGCTGTTAGATTTGTGTCGTCAGCAAACAACCGAGGTTTTGTTTTATTCAGACATTGAGGCAAATCATTAATATATAATAGAAAGAATAGTGGCCCAAGAATAGAGCCTTGCGGTACACCACATTTGATCGATTTCTCTGATGAAATAGATCCTTTTATTTGGCATATTTGACTTCGATTTGTGAGATAAGATTTGAGAAAGGTTAGAGCTTGTCCTTTTACTCCATAAAGTTCCAACTTTTTTAGTAGAATTTGATGATCAACAGTATCAAATGCTTTTTTCAAGTCAATTAAAACCACCAGGTTGAACATTTTTCTGTCTAAATTCATATATCAGTCATTTGTACAGTCCAGTAATGCTGTAGCAGTATAGTGAAATTTTCGAAAACCAAACTGAGGTAATTGTACAGTACCAAAAATAGGTAATTGTACAGTTGTTCATACAGAATTCGTTCCATAATTTTGCTAATAGCTGGCAAAACTGATATTGGTCTGTAGTTTCCTGGTACATTTCGTTGGCCATTTTTATAGAGAGGTACTACTCTAGCCATTTTCCATTTATCAGGGAAAGAGGATAGAGCAATAGCCTGATTAAAAATATGTCTCAACGAATTTGAAATGGCAGGTGCAGCTATTTTGATAATTTTACAAGAAATGTTATCAACACCAGTGGCTTTATTGCTAGAAAGACCATTGAAGAGATGGTAGACATTACTGACGGTAACTGGCTGAAATGCAGTGAATTCTGATTTAGCATTCTTTACATATGTTTCAAAGTTGTAATTTGAGGCATCAATATTGCTTGCTAAATCAGGGCCAATATTTGAAAAATAATCATTAAAGCCCTCTGCAATATCTTTCGGACTTGTTAAATAATATTCACCTAGCTTTAGTTCGTTCACCACTGTTGGTTTGCTTTGTCTACCTAAAAGGTTGTTTATAGTTTTCCAAGCCTCTTTAGGATTGCATTTTTGACCAGCAATTTTCGTGGAATAATAAACTTTTTTTGTATTTCTAAGTTCTATATACTTTATTTCTTGTTGCTTTATAATTTTTCCAATCTTTTTCTAGGTTTGTAATAATGGCTTTTCTTTTTAATTTGTCCCTCGTAACTATAAGTTGCTTTATATCAATTGTAATCCAAGGGACCTTTTTTATCTAATACTTTTGTGTTGGAGTGGTGCATGCTTATCTAAGACCTCTAAGAATAATTTCTTCCAAATTTCTCACATAGCATTTGGATCTGCAGCAAAAATATATACATACTTCCAGTGTTGTCCCAGGAGATCCGCAACAAATTTTTGATTATCAAATTTTTTTATATTTCTAATCTCGACAGTGTTTATTTGTTTTTTAAAAATGCAAAGTTTCCTGATTGCATGAATAACACCAGAATCAGAAATTTTCTCTGGTGTATTAGTAACCATATGATCAATAAGGCTGGCAGTAGTCATAGTTACTCGAGTAGCTTCATCAATCAATTGTGATAATTGATACAATTCATATAGTGATTTAATTTTTTTGGTAGGAAGATTATATTCCTTATCTGTTTTTAGCATGTCACAGTTTAGATCACCAAGAATATACATTTCTTTATTTTCATCATCAATAGTCTTGATTAATTTTTCAAAAAGGTCAAAGAAATCAGATGATACATTGGGTGGTCTATAAACTGTTGTAACAAGAAGTGGTCGGCTATGTGGCTTAATAATTTCAACACAAACACCCTCTAGTTCAGAGGGAATCAGATCATGTCTTGATCTGAAGATGAACCCCGGTTAACTGGGGATGAACCCCGGTTTCTGTTAGGTTATTTCTAGGCAGTACTGTATATATATAGAAAGGATTTATGGTGAAGGAAAATTTCGAGTGTTGGAATACATACATTTTAAGACCAAACCGGGACCAGTTGCGAAAAATGCAACTTCAAGGCCTTCCGGCTGGCATTGAACCCGCGACCCTGCGATGCTAGTGCAGTGCTCTGACCACTGAGCTACGGAAGCCGTTGCCGAGAGCCTAGTCACGAGTTCTGTATATATGGTGGTGGTAATGCCGGGATAAGATTCTGGGTATATTATAGGTAATATTTGGCATTTCACTCGATCAAACTACATGTTGAAAGGATTTATGGTGAAGGAAAATTTCGAGTGTTGGAATACATACATTTTAAGACCAAACCGGGACCAGTTGCGAAAAATGCAACTTTAAGGCCATCCGGCTGGTAATTGAACCCGCGACCCTGCGATGCTAGTGCAGTGCTCTGACCACTGAGCTACGGAAGCCGTTGCCGAGAGCCTAGTCACGAGTTCTGTATATATGGTGGTGGTAATGCCGGGATAAGATTCTGGGTATATTATAGGTAATATTTGGCATTTCACTCGATCAAACTACATGTTGAAAGACCACCATTTATACAGAACTCGTGACTAGGCTCTCGGCAACGGCTTCCGTAGCTCAGTGGTCAGAGCACTGCACTAGCATCGCAGGGTCGCGGGTTCAATTCCTACCGGAAGGCCGCTAAGTTGCATTTTTCGTAACTGGTCCCGGTTTGGTCTAAAAATGTATGTATTCCAACACTCGAAATTTTCCTTCACCATAAATCCTTTCAACATGTAGTTTGATCTAGTGAAATGCCAAATATTACCTATAATATACCCAGAATCTTATCCCGGCATTACCACCACCATATATACAGAACTCGTGACTAGGCTCTCGGCAACGGCTTCCGTAGCTCAGTGGTCAGAGCACTGCACTAGCATCGCAGGGTCGCGGGTTCAATTCCCAGCCGGAAGGCCTTAAAGTTGCATTTATCGCAACTGCATGGTCCCGGTTTGGTCTTCAAATGTATGTATTCGAACACTCGAAATTTTCCTTCACCATAAATCCTTTCAACATATATTATATATATATATATATATATATATATATATATATATATATATATATATATATATATATATATATATATATATATATATATATATATATATATATATATATATTCTAATCTTCCACTCATCTTCTTTGTGCTTTATTTACTTTCACATTTAAAAGTCTTTCACTTGACATGATTGTGGTTACCATGCATCATTCAAATCAATCCACAAAATGCGACAACACAATAACACATACGAATCGAACAAAACAAAACCAGCCGAAAATTATTGAAATTTGCATAGTTCATTTTACATAGTTCATAGCTGTGTTTTGCTCAAATTTGCTAAAGTGAGATTGAGCTGTAAAAAGTGGCCAAGTTCACCATAGCAACTGGTCTTGGCGATTTAAAATTCTACAATCAACCAATAGTAATTATTAAAACTTTAATACCTTCAGGCGATGCTTTGGACGTCCCTTTCGTTTTCCTTGGGTACCTTCTTTACGGAAACCTTAGCATTATTTTATGATATTAAACATGTAGTGCTATGAACAGAATAATAATCAAATTCCGGTGGATTTGTCACTGGCACAGTATTTCGAATTAAAAAAAAACGCGAATGGTGTGCATATAGTATAGTGCATTGATAAACTGGGGAATTGTGATTATCATGTTTAACAATGAAGCAATTTTCGCGTGCGGTAAAATGTCCTTCAAGCGTTTGGTTGTTTGTGATAGTTTAATAGGTGGCAAATGGGGCCAAACCGCTAAAGTCGATTTTAATAACAATATAGTTTCAGATTTTTTGCTGTGCGAAGTTACTCCGGAACATCCGAAGGAGCATTTACATATATTCAACCAATAATTATTGAGACTTTAATACCTTCAGGCGATGCTTTGGACGTCCCTTTCGTTTTCCTTGGGTACCTTATTTACGGAAACCTTAGCATTCTGTTATGATATTATACATGTGTGCTATGAATAAGAACGGTGTGACACCTCGCTTGCACAGAATAATAATCAAATTTCCGTGGATTTGACCCTGGCACTATTAAACGTGCACTTTTCTGTATTTCGAATGAAAAAAACGCGAATGGTGTGCATATAGTATAGTGCATTGACAAACGGGGGAATTGTGATTATCATGTTTAACAATGAAGCAATTTTCGCGTGGGCTAAAATGTCCTTCAAGCAATAGGTTGTGGCAAATGGGGCCAAACCGCTAAAGTCGATTTTAATAACAATAGTTTCAGATTTTTTGCTGTGCGAAGTTACTCCGGAACATCCGAAGCACGCGTTTAAAAGAAAACTGAACCGACAGTAAAGTGAAAAGGTGATGAACTGCCAAATGGCAACGAAATACTGACATTTCTGCGAGCGGAGCCCTAGATCAGAGTAATTACTGAAGGCCACCGCACACACATAAATTAGTCAGTTCGCCACACATTAAGTCAGTTCGCTACAACTCGTCATTTATTAAAAAACAATCAACTTGATTTGTTTAATACGTATTTACTAAACAGATAACCCCAAATTATGACAGTGCAAGAGCGTTATAAATCTTAGATGGAATCTAAGCGATGACTCACAGAGATGGACATGCCGTTCATCGCCAATGCGCGCTGCCATTAATGCTCTCGAGCAATACCTATTCAACTACCAAGCTAATTTTAACGCGGTTTTGTTGAAATAGCTGCTATACAACAATAAGTAATAATAAATAATATATAATAATAATACACAATAAGTGTGACTCAGAGATGCCTTCCATCGGAATCGCCAACGCGCTTTCGGTGATATATATTCCGCTTTCCGTTTATGTGTGTAGCGAACTGACTTTATGTGTGTAGCGAACTGACTTTATGTGTGTGGTGAACTTCTAGGTTTAGCGAAATCGACCGGTTACCTCCGTTCCAAACGTCACAGGATTTTAAACGCGCGTTCGGAAGTTCGTTGGCATTCGACATTTATATGCTTAGTTCCAAATCTAAAACTGATCACCGAGAAAAGAATGACACAATGCGGAACTTCTAATCGTCTGAAAGTAAACTGAAACCGACAGATCGTGATTTTGGACCTTGGTGGTGCCATTTGTCACAAACTACAACTCCAAACCATATTCCAAACGCCGATCACTGTGTCTTTAACGCAAAATCTTTCGAGGAGATTGTAGCCCACGCGAAAACTATTAATTCATTCATAATAATCACAAACTCACTGGTTGGTTTCAAATCAAAAGTCCGCTGTTTACACAGCACTCTATATACTTTTTACACCGAGAGTAATATTTGATTTTGGACGGCATACTATTATTGACACACGCGCGTTACTGAATAGTCGGACAAGGTCGGAACCCGAAGTGTTTAGTCGACCTAGTTTTTCTCATGCGGTTGGTTTTGTCGACCGCAACCTCACCGCTAATCCACCGTAACCTTACCGCTAATCCACCGCAACCTCACCGCTAAATGACCGCAACCGCAGTGTTAGGTTATTTCTAGACAGCACTGTACTGTACATATATGCAAATTTAAGTGACGCAGTTTAACTTTAATTATTCAGAGTTTAATGCGAATGCTTACATTCCTTCTCTTCATGCGCTCACTTTCTGATTTGTCCTCTACAATCTGGTCCAATGTAGGAAAAACTGCGATGCCATACTCATCTATTTTAAGTCTAGTGGTCTTAAACTTCGTTAGCGTTGACGAACCGTACTCAAAGCAGTCTTCTGACGAACATGACGGTGTCCATTTGTCTCTCCTCCGTCGAACAAAGTTCACCCATTTCATCCTCCGTTTTGCGCTATAGGCGATTCATCGTCCCAGAAAGGTATCTGATAGACATATATATTATTGCTGCTATTTGTTGTGTTAGAGCACCCATAAACGACACACCGTTCGGGCATTTTTCAAGGAAAACTCTCAAGTTGTCGGTCTCTTGTATGTTAATTCATTATTGTCGTAAAAGATGGGTTCCTGGGATCCAGGGCCATTAGCGTTAAATTGTACGCGCAACTTTTTATCGCAAAAAGGGCCAAATTTGCATGTTTGACCTATTATATCTAAATAAAAAACGGAGATTAAACTTACATACTAACTTTTTATGCTCTATTCGAATCACCAAAAACCCATTTTGGGTTTATAAGCACTTTAACGCCCAGTTATTCTTAATTGCACTCGGCGCTATCATATATGATTGATTATACTAAAGTAATGTTCTATCAACCTCGTACCCTCTTATCGGGTGAGGGGCGTGGAGCGAAAATAAGACTCTTGAAAAATAGTATTAATTTATGATCTTTATGTTCTTAATATATTTTGTTTTACAGATTTTCCCAATTCATTTTCAGTTCGACACATTAATAAGATGTGTATGATGCCAGAATGGAGCAAGACTAATAATACTTGCTATGTGATAAAAATACCTTGTAATAAAACTGATTCCTGGCAACGCTGGGTTTGGACAAGGAATAACCAACTGATGCATGTAGATACTTTAAGATGTTTACAAGAAGGTCCTTTTTCGTTTACGGGGAGCTTTACTGGAAATAAATATTATCGCCTTGTTCTTGCTGAATGTAACATCACTGAAACAAAACAACTTTGGCAATGCCTGCAGGGGCAGAACAATGATACTTTTCAGTCGAAAAGATTGAAGTTGCGTATATTGTACTCATGGAGAGGTCAGAATTACATATACGGAACTAATGGTATTTACTATAGAGGACGATTAACATGGAGACGCTTCCCGTCCAACAACGAGAGCTTGTGTTCTAAAGGTAGGTTCAAACATTGTTATCTATCATTGAAAAGTCTACATCGCCATTTCTCAATGACCAAGTGAAGTTATATACGTCAGAAAGTATAATGATTTATTATATATCGCTTGTATAATTTTATGCGTTTATTATTTTTTTTTTATGGTTGGAGAATTAAAAGGGGAAAATTTCCCGCTTTTTGTTGTAGTTTTTTTATTGTTTTGTTCGATCAAAAGTCATTTGTTAAATTTATTTATTAAGGACATTTGCGCGGGATTAATTAGACTCTCTTATAAACTTTCGTGCAATTTCCCTAACTTGTACAGGAAACTCCTGTTTAGTAAAAGTCAATAAACAATCTTAACATAGCGTAGTAATGTTTCTCAACTACCACCTCGATTCCCACTGAAACCACCATACTAAATATTTATAGTTTAGTTGTACTCGTCATTTTACGGTGGATCGTATGTGCAATTCACAAAACGATATATTATAGAAATATTTCATTATAGAACAATTTGGTTCACTTGTTTTATAGCGCATTCACATGAGGCTAGTAGAACAAAGTATGTTTTGAAATTGTGCAGATTACTTCCAGATTGGTATTCCATCAACCAGACTTTGATCAGAACTTCGATCATATATTTATTTTCTGTTGAGCGTACTTTCTTTCTCTTTCTTTCTCTTCGTTCGACTTTGCATGTTTTCCTTCATGCAGAAGGAAGTTATACTAATCACAGAAACAGACGATTTTGTCGAATTCTTCTCGATACTGGCAACGATTTCCGTTCACGCAGGACGTGAATCGCAATGAATGCTTGAAGTTGAAGCTGTTTGGTCACCGCGATCATCACTGGGTCGATTATGTACGTTGAGTATTGAGTATTATTTTGTTGTGCATTCAACTGACTATTGCACTGATATTTTGTTTTGTGAATTACACACACGGGCCATGGTATAAAATTTAGTTATTACGCGTCTAAAACCCTATGTCATTATATATATTTATAAAACACTCTTACACTCTATGTCTTACAATATGGGCGTTTTAGTTATGGGCACAAATATAGCTTTCAGGCGAACAGATATATACTATTTGTCTATATATTCTTTGTTCAAAATGGACATTTTCATGTTTAAAATGGGCACTTTTCATCAAACTTGTGGGGCACGTGTCCCTGATTCCAACGTTTCTCATCGCTACATAAAAGATCAAGATAAATAGAAGTCGTAGAGAAGCATACATGCATGAGTGTACATAAATCTAATCAATGATTAGATCCGGTTGTACAGTAAAGCATAATGAGAAATCAACATAAATAAGTAACTAGAATAGCTCGTAACTCTACATTTTGTTTAATGGGAAAAATAATCTATAATTTATATATATATATATATTTATAAAATAAGTCGAGTCTTACGCACGCTGTGATTGGTCAGCTACCGTGTTTATATCAGGCTATATAACATGGATGGATTACGCCATCGTGATACGCCATCAATTAGCCATCGTACGCCATCAATTAGCCATCATACGACAGCAATTATCGGTGGGTGTAAAACATGGCATAGGAAATGGCATGGCATATGGCATGGCATATGGCATGGCATGGCATGTTTTTTTTTATTTAATTAATTGACTCCCATCAAGTAGGGATGGGCCGATACCAATTATTCGATACCGTCGATACCAAGGTCTGCAAGAAAAGTATTAGCCTGCGTAGCCGGCTGTTTAAAAGTATTGATACTGGCGAGAAATATCGATTGTTTCGATACCGCTGAGCCTGCGGTCTGTTGCCTTTTGGTCAGCGGACTCAGCACAAACTAACAAGTGTTAACCTTTCATGTTACTCCATCAAATAACCGCTAACCCCAAAACAACTTAGATCCTAACCCTAACCCGCACCTAATGAGTTTTCTAACCCTAACCCCCCGCCTTAAGTGTCTTCCTAACCCTCCCACCTCGATTCCCTTGATGTTATCCGGTGATGTTTATATTGGTGATGGAGTAACATGAAAGGTTATCCCTAACAAGGCGTATTTACATTGGTTTTACTGGTTTATCGAAACATGAACGAAAGTAATGACGATTCATTTGCAATTTTAATCTCCTTAATTAGATATTCATTTCCTGAATTGTCTAAAGAGTGACCTACTGACCTATGATACTATGGCAAGCCATACCTGACAAAAGTGTATCGAGTTTCATATGACTACTCGAGATTCATAAGTCGATGGTCGAGATTCATAAGTCGATGGTCGAGATTCATAAGTCGATGGTCGAGATTCATAAGTCGATGGTCGAGATTCATAAGTCGATGGTCGAGATTCATAAGTCGATAGTCGAGATTCATAAGTCGAGATTCATGGATAAATCGATAGTTGAGAAAAGTAATCGTAAGTCGAGATTGCAAAACGTAAACATAAGACGAGATGTCCGACTGTACATGTGGTCAGCGGATGCAAAATAAAAATAAATATGGCGTCTGCATCGAGCGATGGTGGGGCCCACGAAGAACTAACGGAATTTTTACAAATGCTTAACATATTGTTCAACCGAATTCAGCAATCACTGTCGCTTAGTGACCCCCTTGGTTTGGAACATTGTAAAAGTAAGCTTGAGCGCAGTATTCCTATTGTAGCAGCTATTTCTCTAGTCGTGAATAACAGTCATCAAGCCATTCAAGCCGAGGACACGCAAAGCCAAAGGGCTTCATTGGGCTCACTACTGGAACAATTAATTTCTGGGATGGAAACGGAACTAGAGAAACTTACAATTGTTATAGAAGCGCCTTCTGTCCAAAGGAAAAGAGAAGTTACTTCCTTGCTACCAAGTACGGGAGGAAGACCGGTGTGGCGGTCTGAGATTGTACCGTGCTGAGATTGTCTTGGACATGCGCACTGACCGTTTGGGTCTATAATAAATATCTCCCGTGCCAAGATTGCTCATTTGCACACATCGTGTTTTTGAAGAAGATATAATATGTTGGTAGATATATAATCCAGGAAAGCTTTCTCGGATAATTTTACTCATTAGATAAACTTGTTTATTCATGTTTGTTAAGTCTACAAGTTCTCAACTTCGATGCTAACAATGTTCTACAAACAATTTTGAATTTGCATGTGGTGTTTATAAAAGTAACTTTGTTATTAATACGATATTATATTGTTCAGGTTGAGAGTCCGCATAGTAATGATGTTGAGTTATCAGCTATTTTTGTTTCAGTCAATGATAATTTGTAGTTGATGAAGGAATTTTCGCATATACCAAGATGCAGTCTGTAAAGAGTCTGTAGTGTTAATTCCTTTCGATAAGGCGCAATCGGAATTTGGAAAAAGGTTTGAGATAACTTTGGTTGAGCGACTTGAGACAAGATTACAAATTGCACAATCTGAAAATATCATGAATCAATCGTTTTGCTTCAAAAGGTTTGCTTGAACTGGTCATTAACATTCGATTATACAATTCGATACAATTCAAGCACATTGACAATCTCAGACCTTTCTTGCGCGTGCTGAGATTACAACCACTTTTCGAACATGCGCACTTGAAAGAATATACAATCTCAGCACGGTGACAATCTAAGACCGTCACACCGGCACTTAATCTCACTAGAGTTCAAATTGAACAATTAAGAGAGACAGGGATGAATTGGAAGAGCGTTGCTGGTTTTCTTGGTGTGTCTGAGCGAACCCTTCATAGGAGAAGGGTTGAGTTTGGAATTGAGGCCAGCTTCACAGAACTAACAGACAATGACTTGGATAACCAGATAAAAGACATTCTACAGCTAACTCCATACAGTGGTGAATGTTATGTAAGAGGCAGCTTGAAAGCTAGGAATATAAATGTCCAAAGAGCACGAGTGAGGGAAAGTCTTTGCAGGGTTGACACAATTGGCAGAAGTATGCGTAGAAGATATGCAATCTGCCGTCGAGTTTATAATGTCCCTGGGCCAAATTATTTGTGGCACATTGACTCAAAACACAAGCTAATAACTTGGCGGTCTGTCATACATGGTTGTATAGATGGATTCAGCAGGGCAATCATTTATCTGGCATGCTACACAAATAACAGAGCTGAAACTGTTGTGGAGCTTTTCAGAAGCGGGATTGATCAATTTGGTTTGCCTTCCAGAGTACGAGGGGATCGTGGGGTAGAGAATGTGGATGTGGCAAGGTTAATGATAGCACGCCGAGGTGAAAACAGAGGAAGTTTTATTGCTGGTAGGAGTGTGCACAACCAACGAATAGAAAGGTTGTGGGCGGAAGTGAACAGAGTTTTGTCTGCCCTCTACAAAGGTATCTTCAACTTTCTGCAAGAGAGAATGTTGCTAGATGCTCTAAATGAAGAGCATTTATTTGCTCTTCATTTTGTTTTTCTACCACGAATAAATGCTTCCTTATCAGAATTCAAGCAGCAGTGGAACCATCATGGTATGAGGACCACCAGGCATCAAACACCCCTGGCACTATGGCAAACAAACATGATAAACATTGCAGATGACTCACCTCTTGTCAACTTTGAGCAGTATAGAGTTGACTTTGATAGCCCAGCACCTGATGTTGTTACTGGCAACAATGTCATTGTACCTAACTCTACAGTGGAACTCACAGAAGAGCAACTCCATTACCTGTCAAGTAATGTTAACCCTGTCACTGACGATGGCAACAATGGCATCAATCACTATTTGAATGTACTTGACATTGTCCATAATTTTGCCAGCAATGAGTAAAATGGATGTACTATTTGTCTATATCATCCTCAGGGATTTTATTAGACTTTTTCATTGTTAAAGTCACCGGATGTGACGTCAAAGCAGCAATGGGTGGAAATGTCACAAATATGAAAATCTCTGAGGAATGAGGATGATATAGGCACTTTGCAATCCTCCTCAAAAATATTACAAGAGTACTATATCCATCTTAAAGTGTTGGACAACTAGAATATATTATTCCCTTTATTTCAGCACAAAGTTTGAAATTTATTATATGTTTAAAACAAGTAAGCTTTAAATTGGAAAGATTGTTCTTTTAATAAAGGTTTCTGAAGATCCATATGTCTTTGAAGTGCATCAAACTTATTTTATACCCCTTTCTGTATTTAAACATGTGTATGTCAAATGTTATAACAACTATAACTGATTACATACAGTAACTTGAACAAAACAAAATATGTGAACTTGGGAAGTAACCTTAGACGATATCAAATGCCCAAGCCTGCTCTTCTCTCATAATATTGTTAAATTCTTCTGCCAGTTCTGTAAAACTTTCATAGGTAGTGGGAATCTCCAAGGTAGGCCCACATGTATGAACAATGGGTCGGCGCTGGAGTCCACTGAGCGAAGAAAATGTAATTTCAATTGAGTCGCATGTCAGGCTGTCACTTCCAGAAACATAATGCAGGAATCTTTCCAGCGCTTTCCCTTCTAGGGATCTTATGTATATTTTCAGATGATCCAATGTCTGTCTCTCGGTTTCATTGGATGTTTCAGCTTTCAGCAGTTTCATTACCTTCTTGGCTGTTGGGCGTTTGTTTTCATAAAGTTCACAAACTCCTTCTCGTGTTTGAAAGCCATTGATCTTTTTGCATATCATGTCTAATTAGAGGGGTTTTCTCTGTGCTTCCTGCAGCATATACAGTGAAAAAGTCCTGCCAGAAATGGGTTAGAACATCCAGGATAACACCCTTGCCTTTACCCCTTTCCTCTTGGCCTCTGTTATCTATTACTTTTACATTAATGAGGTTATTTAGTATATTAGGATCAGTGAAAATGCATATAACATCTGTACGTATTGCTGCTCTGTGTACGACAACTTCTTTTAGTGGTTTATCTTCAATGTCAATGGTTATCATATCTATGCATTCATTTGAGTCAGAATTTTGAACAGCTAAAAAGCAAAACAAAAAAATTGAGTTAAAAAATATACCAGTACTACAAGAATAAAATACATTCAGATAACTGTATAAATAAATTTTGCCATATTACTTTTAAGACCCAGTAAGTCGCACACTGATTCCACCAGTTATTAATATGTTATCTATTAGTGATACAGTACATGAGGATAACCAGTGCAGACATACTATAATTCAGCATAATTTTATTATCCTGTACAAAGTAATTATGGCAATTGGTCTTTCAATTTGAATAACATTATGTACCTTGGACACTTTGTGTTTGAACACTTTATTCGACTCTATGCTCTTCTTCAGTCTCATCTAGAACTAAGACATAAATTAATAACAAAGCATAATTTATAAAAACAATTTGGTCATTTAGTACCAGTTCTATATCTTACAATCAAAATATTATCAGCTATCATGTTACAAAATTGCATACACTGATACACATTTGATTTACATTTTAAGCCTGTGTCCATGCCATCAATAAGGATAACCAGTGCAGACATAGTATAATTCAGCATAATTTTATTATTATCCTGTACAAAGTAATTATGGAAATTGGTCTTTCAATTTGAATAACATCATGTACCTCGGACACTTTGTGTTTGGACTCTTTGTGTTTGGACTCTTTGTGTTTGAACACTTTCTTCGACTCTATGCTCTTCTTCAGTCTCATCTAGAACTAAGAAATAAATTAATAACAAAGCATAATATAACAATTTGGTCATTTAGTACTAGTTGTATATCTTACAATCAATATATTATCAGCTATCATGTTACAAAATTACATACACTGATACACATTTGATTTACATTTTAAGCCTGTGTCCATGCCATCAATATTATACTTATACCTTGTACTAATAAATTTACAGGTATGTCCTCCATTTCAGGTGATCGTGCATGTTGTTGCTGTTCATTAGGAGCTATATGTCCAAGGAAAATAGATAGAAAGAATCAATAAGTGTTTGCTTGTGAAGCTCGCATAGAAATTTTACTTGTTATAAGAAGAGTAGTAGCAGCCTAGTTTTAACTATTACCTGGGTAATATGGAAAAATAATTTTATATAATTTTATTATTTTGAAAAAATAATAATTTATTTTACCAGAAACAGCAGTAAATGTACCGGTACTGGCAGCATTTAAAACATTAGTTGTCCTTGTCTGTGTTTAAAATAACAATGAAAAAAATACATTAATTTGTACATTTAATGATTATTAATAATTAATAATATTGTTAATATTATTATTAATATCATTATTAACATTGTAAATAATTTGGAACACATTCTGACATATGATTATGCATCAACAGTAAAATTTCTGACACAAGAGGTGGGGCTAATGCATGGTTTCGCAATCATTGCAACTGGTGGGGCTTCTTTGGGGGCTTGAGCCCTACCATTAGGTATACACATAAATATATTTACATATGTATGGCGATCAATGGATTGTACTTTAAAATATTACCTGTGTCTCACTCCGCATGTTTAATAATCCATGGCTTGGGCTCACGTAGACAGGTTTTTGTTTGAACAGTCGGCGGAGAATGACACCATCCAGCATCTGACCAGGTGCTAAAGTAGGCTTCACCAAACTAGTGTGAATGGACGTCAACAACTCTATATCTACGCCTGGCGGTATTTTCCCTTCAAAAGCCTCTATTATAGTGGTCTCAACTAACCCAGCTGAAAGATCTTTGCTAAATCGACAACCCGTCACTATATGGCCATTTTCCATCAGTAGAAGGCGAGCACCTTGCCGTGGCACGACTTTTTCATCAGGACCGCTCAACAAAATTAAGTCCCGCAAGAAGGGTCGGTTGTCCACTGCAGGTTCTGCGCGGTTTCGTCTTCTTCGAGATTGAGAGGATAGCGGTCTTGCAGCCGAAAAATATCGTCTTGCTGCGAAAGTTGTATCACGCCTGATAGGGAGACGATCTTCCCTCGAAGGTGGTATTTGTTGACGCACTGGCGGTTGTGATTCACTGCGTTGCACTTGCCTTGTAGGGGAGAATACATTTCTAATCTCTGTGTTTACAGAACTCGTTGGATGAGGTGAAATTTCTCCAGAGAGCTCTACAACCCTGTCAAGTAATTCCCTGATTATGCCCGTATTATTATTAACCTGTGACATAATGTATAGTTTGTCTGCCCAACAGAACTTCTTATAGGCAGTCAAAGACTGCATGTGCGTGGCTACTCTGACCACATGTACAGTCGGACATCTCGTCTTATGTTTACGTTTTGCAATCTCGACTTACGATTACTTTTTTCGACTATCGATTTATCAATGAATCTCGACTTATGAATCTCGACCATCGACTTATGAATCTCGTCTATCGACTTATGAATCTCGACTATCGACTTATGAATCTCGACTATCGACTTATGAATCTCGACTATCGACTTATGAATCTCGACTATCGACTTATGAATCTCGACCATCGACTTATGAATCTCGAGTAGTCATATGAAACTCGATACACTTTTGTCAGGTATGGCTTGTCATATTATACTTTGTTTATCAATAGAAAGTTATGTCGCATAAAAATCGATATCGATATCGAAAAAAAGGGCAATATCCAACCAGTATCGTATCGAATTAAAAAAGCTGGTATCGCCCATCACTACCATCAAGAATCACAAAATAAGCTTGTACTAGAAATTGCAGAGACGTGAAATAAAATTTCGCCATTCTGCCAATCAAATCTTTCGTTACCAGTCCCTTCACCCGCCAAATTTTATTTCACGTCTCTGCAATTTCTAGTACTAGCTTATTTTGTGATTCTTGATGGGAGTCAATGTGGAAAGATTGGCATTACCTAATGCGTTTTCCTCGTATTCCTCCATATTTTAATTCGCGAACGGGCAGAATTGGCGAACAAAACTTTCGTTACCAGTCCCTTCACCCGCCAAATTTTATTTCACGTCTCTGCAATTTCTAGTACTAGCCTATTTTGTGATTCTTGATGGTAGTGATGGGCGATACCAGCTTTTTTAATTCGATACGATACTGGTTCTATATTGCCTTTATATAACTTTCTATTAATAAACAAAGTATCATAGGTCATGAGTAGGTCACTCTTTAAACAATGCAGGAAATGAATATCTAATTAAGGAGATTAAAATTGCAAATGAATCATCATTACCTTCGTTCATGCCAGTTGCGAAAAATGTAACTTTAAGGACTTCCGGCTGGGATTGAACCCGCGACCCTGCGATGCTAGTACAGTGCTCTGACCACTGAGCTACGGAAGCCGTTGCCGAGAGCGTAGTCACGAGTTCTGTATATATGGTGGCGGTAATGCCAGGACAAGATTCTGGGTATATTATAGGTAATATTGAAGGCCTTAAAGTTGCATTTTTCGTAACTGGTCCCGCCGGTTTGGTCTTACAATGTATGTATTGCAACACTCGAAATTTTCCTTCACCATAAATCCTTTCAACATGTAGTTTCATCGAGTGAAATGCCAAAAAGGAAAATGTGACTTCCCCAACCGGGAATCGAATCGTGTCTCATTAGCTCAAAGGTCAGAGCGCCGAAACGTTGATTCGGAGACCAGGGTTCGATTCCCGGTTAGGGCAGTCACTTTTTCCATATACGTATTTGACTATATTTAAATCCTCTCTCATATTAATTATTATTCTTAAAGCCCTCTGTATACAATAAGTCGTGTATCGCTTCGCTACTTTGGGAAGTGCGCTCGAGAGGCCTTGCACCACGCTATGGTTAGATGCGATGTCTGCTTGTTGGTGTTTAAGTGAAAGCGGCGAATTAATACGTATATGGAGAAATCACTGACTGTTCTGACCGTGTCTCATTAGCTCAAAGGTCAGAGCGCCGAAACGTTGATTCGGAGACCAGGGTTCGATTCCCGGTTAGGGCAGTCACTTTTTCCATATACGTATTTGACTATATTTAAATCCTCTCTCATATTAATTATATATATATATATATATATATATATATATATATAAAGTATATGTAAAATCTAAACTTTTACAGATGCCTTATAATTACGGTGGGCCCCTGGCCTTCAAAATCTGGCAGGGGTCTGCAATATAATTGGTCAGCAAACACTCCCAGGAATTTAGAATAATTAAATTTTCAGATTTGAAAATGGCGGCGTCTGCCATTAGTGCTGAAGAAGCGCTTGTCCAAATAATGGCAGATAACGCAGACCCAATGGAAGATTCTGGAGAAAGTTCCGTTGAAGATGTTGGTCAACCCAATAACAATGACAAGACCATGCTTTGTACCCAAATAGACGTTTGTTTACAAGCATTTGATAATCTTGATTTGGGCGGCAATGTCGATGCTTTTAAGAAAACTGTGGCCACTTTTATTAAAGGGTCGTATTATGCCTTTAAACCACCGAGTGATCCCATGAAGGTACTATTGAATGTGAGTTAAAATTGTGGTACTGTATTTGCTAGTGAAAGCAAACAATGGTTGCAAAAGATACGTTCCCGTTTGGCAGGAAAAACTAGCATTAGGCACCCATACCAAGCTGAAATCGTCCGAAACCTACCAATGGAGATGTTTCTGTGTCTAAAGCATGCAGTTCAGCATTCCAGAAAGAAGGAAATTACGGATAATATCATCTACAGTGATAACACGAAAGCTCAAGTGATGTCCTTTTCGTCCAGAATAGCGGTTGCCGCATTCATGTGTCAATTAACTGGCAGGAGTTAAACAGAAGTGAAGTTATATTTTAAGAGAATCCTGAGGGGTAGATTTCATGGGAAAACTTCTCTTATTGTGAGCTCCACAAAATACTTTTCCTTCACGTACAAGATCAAGCCTTCGCAATTTTGCATTTCTTTTTACTATGGAGTATGGAACAAGGCAGGATTTCCACTTCACAACTGAAGGGAAGTTGTAAATTTCAAATAATTGAACTTTGTTTTAGAAAATAATTGACTTTGTGTTTTAAAGGATGAGTCTTAGGGAGACGCATTGTGCGCTTGTATTTTTGTTTACATACAATTGTTGCAGTTTTAGTTTGTCTACATACATTTTTAGCCAGCGAGATTGTGAGCGCGCAATGCATCACCCTGAGACTCATCCTTTAAGGCCCTAGATACAAGAATGTAGGGTACTCCTAGCCCACGGCTATATAACCCTAGCAAATAGGGTAGTTACCAAGGGTTACGGTACCTCGCTTTTGTGTCCCCGAGCAGTAGACCATTAAGTGTTTATATTAGTATTAATAGATAATTAAATCATTGGTTCAGTACCTGATGTGATAACAAACAATTATTGACCAGTATTTTGTAAAAAGATGTTTTTAATATTTTAACTTCAATACAGATTTCATAATGAATAAACAAATCTGTGATCAATAGATTATCTGAATTGAATAAATATTATTAAAGTTGATAAATGTTACTAAAACTGATCTTAAAAATGTTATTTCAAAAAATGTTTAAATCTTATTGTCGACAAGCAGTATTAAGCTTCTTGTCGACAAGCAGTGTTCCTACTTTAACACTTTCCTCAATTGCTTTTCTGTACTGGTGTAAACAGTAAAAGCACTTCTCTTGAGCACCCTTATCAAATCCACAGAAACACAACTCTCCTATGGTAACCTTTTTTGGAATATATGTTTGTTTGTATTCAGTGTTATCGGCCATATAATATCCCCTTTTTCTCAACCAAATCAATTGCACAAACTCATGGCGAAAAATTTGCCACCACCTGTCTGAAAAAGTGGTATTTTGACTGCTCTGACAATGCTCACATGCTTTGACTCTCTGCCCTCCATAGAGACACAATTTAATCCTAACTTATATTTCTCAAAGACATCTAACGCATGAGCTGGAATGAGATGACCTATATTCCAGATTGTGGGTGAAATTGAAGGGGTAAATAAACAGCAAGCTCGGAAAAAGTTCAGACAGTATTGCTTCAGCAGAACTATGTCTTCTAGAGTCACATTAACTACTCTACAAAAGACTGAGACACTTTGCCTTAATTGCAAACAGATGTAGGTTCTGCTGTCAACATGAAGTTGTGCAAAAACATCCTAGAATCCTGCCCAGTAAATCGGTACTGGAAATCTTTACCAGAGCCTTTCGTATCATTGACCCATCGTTTCACTTTCTTAGCGAGACGAGCCAACTTTGCTGTCTTTTGGAGACAGTCAACAAGCTTATGGAAAGGTGCTGAATGTGGCACGTTATCAAAGAGGATTACATTAGGAGGGAGGCCTGACTTTCCAATGCTTTCATACAGAATATGCCTGAAAAGTTGCTGACAAGAGTTGTTCTTAGGGTGCAGTCAGTGGCTCGATGTGAGCCCTGTCAACAGAATTCCCAATCAATGGCTCAAACTCTTGCCGACTATTCTCAGCAGAAATGAATGTTGTGTTCTTACTTCTCTTAGTATTATTAGAACATTTTTGTTTCGCTACCTTCTGCTTTAGCAACGCTACTTTCTTCGACACAACCACCCTCCTACTATAACTCCATGGTCCCCATGTGTTGCTATTATCTGAGCCAAATGTTCCTTTTGGGTTATCACAGTTATGAATGTTTACATTTGCCAACGTTGAGAAATAAGTTGCACTCACAGTTAATTCACGAGCTAAAAATGCCATCATTTTTAAGTCATTGGGAAACTCTGAAAATCTGAATGTTACATCAATTCCATTTACATGGAATGTTTTATTCTCAATTTCAGATATTTCCCCTAGAAGAAATTTAACATAACGTTGAACAGCAATCGAGTTTTCCGAACAATTTGCCCCAAAAATCATGAAGTTTTCACTACTACTCAACACATGCTTCCCGCGATTGAGGAAGCTAACAAGCCAGGAACATGCGGTATTGTCCTTACCGAATGGAGCACCATCTCCTCCCAAAACAACATAAAACACATTGACCTCATCATTAAACCACAGCAGATCCTCACCAGATTTTTGAGCCAATTCTAAATAGAAAGAAGCTAATAGGGGCAGAAATTCAACCAAATATCTATAACAGCCCTCCACCTTCTCATAGTTATCCAAGCCATAGCAAAAATCTTCCTTAACACAACTTATCTTTCCAATGTCCAGAGATCTTACGTACACCATCATTTTTTTGTACGACAACAACCGAGCAACATTGCAAGACATTATTTTGACCCGTTTAAATTTGTTAACTTCTGACTTACTATTCTTCATTGACAGTGTCTTATATACAGACCTGTATTTCCTCTTACCCATTATCCATCTACTAAAATATGTTGAAATGCTACGTAATAGGTTATCTTCTGAATTTTCAAATTCTTTAACTCTTCTATTATAAATACTAGGAAAAACCTGTTCACACAGTTTTCTCTTGGTAGAAATTATATTGACCAAATCTTTCTGCGAGATTTTTGTTGTTATAGTATCTACTAATCCTGAAGCAGCAGTAACAATATTGGTAGAGGAGCCTCCATGAATTCTCATTGCAGCTTCAAATGTTTCACACCGTCTCTTTGTAGTGGTCCTTTCTGCAATCTTCATTCGGCCGCTTTCGTCAGTAGTGGGACACATTTTTCTGTTTAGGATTGCAACAGGATGTTTGACCAGGACCTGATTCTCCTCTTCGACTTTGCTTAAAGCTTGACTCACATTGCAAATCTAAAAAAATTATAATAGAATAAAAATAAACATACAGTATAATCACCAATGCAATTGCAGATAACTCATGATTAATTGCACATAGGATTTACAAAATACATTTAACCCGGTTTATGTAGTTGATAAAATTGATATAAATATATAATCAGCCAATAACAATTGATATTAATGAGTGCCTGTTTATATGGGAGGCCCAGCTTACCGAGTTACTCGTTTTGCCGGGTGCAAAAACATTCTGTTTATATGAGATCGAGTTACCCGGCAAACGGTACGGTATCAATTCAAAATTATCAATTCGGTTATCAATTTATTACAAGGTATATGCAAGACGTATGCACTCTTAACAAAATCCCACCTAGCTCACCATGCCGAGTAACTCGGGAAATGTGTTTACATGGGATAATTGTCATCCCACCTAGCCGAGATCCCGGCTACTTTGCCAAGACCTCGGCAAGGCAAGTTACCTGCCTATTCCATGTAAACAGTTGTCTGCATGGGAAAACAGTACTTTAAAATAGCAGCCGGGATCCCGCCTTCGACAAGGTACTCGGCCAACAAGGTAACTCACCTCCATATAAACAGCCCCTTAGTTGATTAATATTGATAATCGGTGAGTAATTGAAGGTTCTTGGGACCCTATCAGGGCCAATCAGGCATTCATTGAAAAATAACAATGGGTAAAGTAAATTGCATCAACTTATATCGACTGTATTAGGCCTAAATTTAAACGTCCAATCTTTCATGTGTTTATAAATATAATACAAAGCCTTTAGGTCATTGCCATTTTATTCAGCACATGACATGCCTGATGTTTGAACTATAACAAACTTGAATTTGAAATAGTCAGTGGTCAAGTCAAATTACAATTCAAATTAGAATAGTCAATACAATTAAGTCTTAAGCTCAATTGTTTATCAAATCGCTTGCGGAAAATATTCTAGGGGAAATCAATGAATGCCGATAAAACTGGAGCATATTTTTCAACATCAGTCTATGTAGTTACCTTTGTTTCGAGTCTTCTCCGTTTTGTAGTAAGTCCATCAAAATATTTTTCCTCGCTTCTTTAACAGACTTGTGGGCAATGGCCTCCTTCTCTTTACACTCCTTTCTTGCCTTCATCATACTTCCAACATCAAATCTGCAATATCTCTTCTTGTTGAGCGGCATACTTTTAGTTACACGGCTTCCGTTAACACGTCCACAAGGGTAAATTAGATGCTCAATAACTCAAGCGAGGATGAATGTTTATAAAAACAAAAAACATCAGATTGTCAGGCGATAAATGCTTTGTTGTAATTTCATCACTAGACAACTATGTGGCAACGAGGTTAGAATCCTTTTGAAGCCAAAAATGCCTCAAAATATCCATGTGCAACAATATACATGGCTTTGCGAATTTACCGCCGAAAGACACGGCAGGATTGTCCTAGTATTCTTCACGAAACTGTACGATTTTGGTACCAAAAGAAAGCTGAATCCTTGTTCAATCTTTTCCGCCAATTTTCATCTCCGGACGGGCACTTTGCATGGCGGGAAAACTGCATGCATTTGCATATATTAATGCCAATTAAAAGCCCTACCCACCCATGCACCGTTACAAAAAAACATTTGTATCAAATTTCTTCCGACGGTTTTGCGTGCGTAATTTCAGGCCCTACAGGCCCACTTGCCTCAGGCATGAAACACAGTGTTACGGCATCTGTAAAAGTTTAGATTTTACATATACTTTATAACTAACTCTACAAATTTTGTATCGAGCACTCTTACTTATTGGGATATTGTCCATGTTTTGGTCTATTCACCTAATATATATATATATATATATATATATATATATATATATTATATATATATATATATATATATATATATATATATATATATATATATATATATATATATATATATATATATATATATATATATATATATATATATATATATATATATATATATATATATATATATATATATATATATATATATATATATATATATATATATATATATATATATATATATATATATATATATAGTAAGACAAAAAGACAAACTTGAGTTACTTCATTTGAATTTTAATCACTACAGATCTGTTTCGTATGGCAAGCGTAGCTTACCACACTCATCAGGTGATTTTCGTGTGTGATGTTAATGCCTGGGAAACTTGAATATATTAAACGGGTGACGTCATCACGATAATATGCGGTTTAGGTTTACAGAGTTATGAATAATTAAAAAATTGAAAAAATTGAAATCTGGTAGGTTATTTGTTACATAGTAAGTGTTTTTTTTTCTGTCTACATGTCGATATAAGTTTGTTTCTAGTGTTCAGTGAGCATAGTTCTGGATGGCAAATTATAATGTATTTTTCATAAAGGCATAGGTTGCATCTTTTTGTTTTGTTGGAATAGGGCCTGCATCGTTTAATTATTTTCCATCTGACTGAGTATCGGACATCTGAATCCTTTAAGGTCCAAATGTACTTACTCAGTTCAGTAGCATGTTTGTGTTGCTGATTTCTGAAGGAGCTGGTGTGGTTGTTGAGTCTGGTCTTGAATGTGCCCTCAGTGAGTCCGACGTAGGTTTTTTCTTCACCGCTGTCCTCTCTTTTTACTGTAGCTTGGTAAACTATTCCTACGGTTTGGCATTTCCCAGAGAGTGGGCAGTTTTCTTTTTGGCGGCAGTTACAATATTTAGTTGGAGTTGCATTGGTTTGGGACAATTCTTTATTAAGTACACTGTTATTTTCAAGGAGTTAAAATAACTCCCCTGTTACCCCATTTAGGTGGAGTTAAAAAATAACTCCACTATTTGGAGTTAAAATAACTCCCAATAGTGGAGCTATTTGTTAATTTTAACTCCTTGAAAATAACACTTAAAAAATATACTCCCTTTTGGGATATCGTTCTCTGAGAAGATTTGTTAAAAATAGTCCCAGACGAGTCAAAATGCTATAGTTTCTTACTTTATATCAACTCGGACATACGATGCAGCGACAGGGAAAAGCCAGCACTAAATACGGAAAGATATTCAGGTTATCTGTAGACTACTGTAACTGCAGTTGGATTTGAAGTGTCCTTCGGTTCGAAGACGGCTTTGTCGGCGATCAGGGACAAGGACTATGCTTCAAAAACCCATTTGTTTTTGAAGAAACCTGTCTTCCTGTCAACAAGAATGTTTGGCCTAAGGTTTACGTTCATGTTTACCTTCTTTGTGAATCGTATATTATTGCCTTTTTTACTTTCTTTGTGGGCTAATTGTGAATCGTCGAGTACTGTCCAAGTTATTAAACATATATTTTATGTCTAGTTGAGAAAAGTTTTGTTCTGTTCTTAACTTGTAATACTGCAGTCTGCATGCTCAACAAAATCTTCGAAATTTAATAGATTGTTTAAAATTTATACAAGTTATTAAAGTAGGTCAAAAATTTGAAACGAAAATAAGATTCGTAAGACTTTTAATAATTCATTATATACGATAAATATTACTATAAGTTATAGAGTGGTCGGGTGGCGCAGCGGATTAGTCGCGGAACATTAGGGTTAATTAAGTTAAGTTAGTTAAGCAAGCACGAACGGTCGAGTTCGAAGCACACGTTGGACTTCCGAAAGTGAAAATTAATCCCCAGACCCTCAGGTACGCGAGTTAATTTTTAACTCCGAAACACGGGTTGGTATTTAACTCCAAAAACGTGAGTTAATTTAACTCCACAAAACGGATTATTTTGAACCTTTTTTTTGGACCCGAATTTTGGAGTTAAAATAACTCCCTGAAAATAACAGTGTAAAGACTTATTGTGCGTTGAAATAATGTTTTTCATGTTAGGCATGCAGCTATAACTTAACTTCAGGGTGTTCTTGTTAAATATCTTGCGAAGAGGGTGGTTCAGTGGGAAGCATTCGTCTACCGTCCGTAGGAATTTGTGACCGATGTTGGTGGCTACATTGGCGTTGAAGGGCGGGTTAAACCATATCACGTTTCTACATCTCGTGCGCTTTGGGTTTGGTGGTTGTGGTTTGAAATTTAGGCTCTAGTCGTATCCGCTTCTTTTGATGGCTTCTTGGTACGGGGGAATTGTTGTATCAAACGACTGTTTGTCAGAAGAAATGTTAGACTGCCTTCGTTTATGGCTTCCGGTATGCTTCGGAGCACGGATGGCGGATGGTTGCTGTGGCTGTTGACACATTGTGGGATGTTTCCGGGTTTGGTAAATGGTTTGTAGTTTCCGGCTTTTAAATCTAAGAGTGATGTCGAGATAGTTGACGCATTTCTTGTTTGCTTCGATGGTGATCTTCAGGTTGTGGTCGCTGAAGATTTTGCAAATATTTTTCTTGATATTCTCAATTTCTGTGGGTGTTTTGTTAAAGGCGGCTAGTCCGTCATCTCTGTATAGGCCAATGTTATTACCGTATTCCGGAGTTAGTTTTGATAGTATAGGTAAGAGCCTACTATTTCGCATGTCTCCGCGCCGTCGAAGCTACCCATTGTTACATCGAAGAGCGAGTTGGATATTTTCTTACACCACGGTGTGTTTTCATTGAAGAGTAGGGATTTCTTTGCTTGAATGATGATATTTTTCTCCTTGTCAGTTATCTCGTAATATTGCGAAGCGAATGCTAGGGCTTGTGTTAACAGATCTTCTGATATCGACGGGTAGAAATCGATAACGTCGAAGTTGATGAATGAGTGGTTTGCTTTATTTGGTATATCTTTATACCATCTTATGAGCGAGTCGGTGTTTTTCCATTGGTTTAGATTGGTGGACGCAACTTTAGAGTTGATCCTTTGTAGAATTTTCTTACTGATAATGCCGATTTCCGATTTAGATGGGTTTATTAGTCTACAAGTGGGATTGTTTTTAAAGTTCTGTTTGTGATCTTTCAATGTAACGAATGAGTTCTTTTCTGCTAGTGCTTCGATTCTGTTGTCAAGGTTGAGGCTCTTAGCGATCTTCTTTTCGCCGGATATTATTTTGTTTGAAGTGTTAATTGGCGCTTTCTTGTAGGATTTTGTTATGGAGGTGTCAAGTAGCTGTTTGTATGAAGGAGCGTCTATCCGGTAGAAATTTGTCGTCTTGTCTGCAGCAATAAGAAGTTTGTCGTCGGTTCTGATTTTCTTTGAGTCTCGTAGTAGTTCTATCTGGAAGTCGCTTAAATTCAATGTTCTGGATAATTGTCAGCATTTTGTTTTCAAATTCGTTTAGTTCTTTCACAGGCGGTTGGGGAATTTGTAGTTCATCCAAAGGTTTCTGTCGTTGGTGTTTCAGTTGGGTTCAAAAAATGGTACGTTATTGCTGCATGCCTAACATGAAAAACATTATTTCAACGCACAATAAGTCTTTACTTTATAAACAATTGTCCCAAACCAATGCAACTCCAACTAAATATTGTAACTGCCACCAAAAAGAAAACTGGCCACTCTCTGGGAAATGCAAATCGTAGGAATAGTTTACCAAGCTACAGTAAAAAGAGAGGACAGCGGTGAAGAAAAAACCTACGTCGGACTCACTGAGGGCACATTCAAGACCAGACTCAACAACCACACCAGCTCCCTCAGAAATCAGCAACACAAACATGCTACTGAACTGAGTAAGAACATTTGGACCTTAAAGGATTCAGATGTCCGATACTCAGTCAGATGGAAAATAATTAAATGATGCAGGCCCTATTCCAACAAAACAAAAAGATGCAACCTATGCCTTTATGAAAAATACATTATAATTTGCCATCCAGAACTATGCTCACTGAACACTAGAAACGAACTTATATCGACATGTAGACACAGAAAAAAACACTTACTATGTAACAAATAACCTACCAGATTTCAATTTTTTCAATTTTTTAATTATTCATAACTCTGTAAACCTAAACCGCATATTATCGTGATGACGTCACCCGTGTAATATATTCAAGTTTCCCAGGCATTAACATCACACGCGAAAATCACCTGATGAGTGTGGTAAGCTACGCTTGCCATACGAAACAGATCTGTAGTGATTAAAATTCAAATGAAGTAACTCAAGTTTGTCTTTTTGTCTTACTATTCCGCTCTACCTCGGTATCGAGCACTCTACTCATATATGTTTTCGAACTTGTTATTTATCTATATATATATATATATATATTATATATATATATATTTATATATATATATATATATATATATATATATATATATATATATATACGTGTAGGTTTTGGTCTACGAAATGCAAAGAGTGCTCAACAACATATAGTTAGAGCAAATAATAGATTTTCGCTTACCTCAAAACTGGTCTGCTACAACTTGTTTCATCTGTAAAAGAATCTTTTACAGATGAAACAAGTTGTAGCAGACCAGTTTTGAGGTAAGCGAAAATCTATATATATATATATATATATATATATATATATATATATATATATATATATATATATATATATATATATATATATATATATATAGCAAAGTGAAAAGGTGGTAAACTGCCAAGAATTTAGTGACGAGATACTGACGTTTCGAGCGGAGCCCTTCATCAGAGTAAGACTTACTCTGATGAAGGAAGAGTGGTCTTACTCTGATGAAGGGCTCCGCTCGAAACGTCAGTATCTCGTCACTAAATTCTTGGCAGTTTACCACCTTTTCACTTTGCTATATATTCAAAACACTGTCTACGCAGCACTCTACTACTTTACTACTATATATATATATATATATATATATATATATATATATATATATATATATATATATATATATATATATATATATATATATATATATATATATATATATATATATATATATCTATATATGTATATATATGTATATATATATATATATATATATACACTGCATGAAAAAATGGATTTACTCAAATTTACAACTCCGCAATTATGGAGCAAATTTATTCAAATGTCGCATTTACTATAGGAGTAAACATGATGAATGCCGCATTTGCTTCATATTTGCTCATATTGTAAATTTAAGTAAAATCCATTTTTTCGTGGCAGTGATATATATACCGTATATATATATATATATATATATATATATATATACATATATATATATATATATATATATATATATATATATATATATATATATTATATATATATATATATATATATATATATATATATATATATATATATATATATAGCAAAGTGAAAAGGTGGTAAACTGCCAAGAATTTAGTGACGAGATACTGACGTTTCGAGCGGAGCCCTTCATCAGAGTAAGACGAGATGAAATAAAATAAATAGGGCTTATATATATGCCAAAAGGGTGTCAGAGGTAGAAAGTAGCCAATCAAATGCACGGGAAATAAACTATCTAATAATTAATGGGATGGAAAAAGTTAAATCATTTGCTATTTTTAACACTTGATCAATAAGCAGACCGAGGGGGTGGGAGAAATGACAGGTCCAATATCCAAGGGGATTAGGCGATAATAATAGAAACAAAGACTTGAAAAGTAATGAAAGTGCATAAGCTAATAATAAAAAGTTCCAAGAAAACTAAAATAACAAAAAACTATATATATATATATATATATATATATATATATTATACAAATACAAGAATAATGCCCTTCATTGTATTTCGAGCTGTTAAATAAGCTACAACATTTTGTGACCGTCTTATTGTTCATATTATTTATTGTATGTTTTACATATTTAGCATTTGGATGCTATGAGTTTAAAGATTCTTCAGGTATATTGGTAACTGAGATGAGAAAATGTAATCAACAATGTCCGGAAGATAGGGAAATTTCCGTCCCTCATCAGCCCGAAGAAAACTTGTGTTTCGTTATGTGGGAGAAATTACAGTATTTGGATAATGATAAATGGAAACAACTGCTTTTTAGAGATGAAATTTTCACCATATATAAAAGGAATACTTCAACGACGTTTTTGAAGGTACAAAATGATTCATTTTTTCAGATCATGTTTTGATTATACAAGGTTGGGAGGTCAAAAAGTCAGTTCAATTCTATTTTCTCCATTGGTCCTATATGCGTGATTGAAAATAATTTATTTCCTCTTTGTAGTTAAATTTCACAAAGGCTACAAATAATTGGAATGGTTTGATTGTAAAATTGAATTTTTATTGCGCAAAAGGAAAATCAACGCAATTGAATACCAACGACACCATGTGCGTTGTGATCAAATTTAAAGGAAATTTCATTTGTAAGTACAAATAAAAATCATAGAAAATTAGAAATTACTATTGCAAGCTAAAGTGTTGCTTAACTGGTAGTTAGAGGGATGGTGAAAGAGGATATCTGATATAATATAGTGATATATTTTAAATTATTTTTAATTATTAACTATCGAAATCATGTATGTGGTCTAAGGTAATAGCCCATCGTCAGAGAGTGAAACGTAAAGTGATATGCTCTAACTAGCCTGATTCACACCTTATATATATAAGCAAGCTGCGCAAGACCAAGCGCAAGCGCAAGGGTGTTCACACGTAAAAACCGCGAAGCAAGCATGAAGCAAGCGCAATAAAAATGAAAAGTTTCATTTTTATGCGTTTGTGCTTGCGTTTGTTGCATCCAGGTTCACACAGCAATATGGCTTTGCGCTTGCTCTACTCGGCGTGTGAATCAGGCTTAAACATTTGAGCTATACGTGTGCATACTCAGATAGCAAAGTGTGAATATTACGATAAGCATTGTTTCCTATGACATACTGTACCCATTCTATTCTATTCTTAGTGCTTGGGCATTTTTTCAGTCGTAACGATGTTTGAACCTTCTCTGGCTACTTATTGAAACATTCGCTTTAGTATCTTAGCCCGCATATAAATCAATAATTACAGAGTATTTCAGTAGCAAACAGGAACGGTGTGAGCATGATAACCTGATCGTCAAGCTCGTAAGTAGTATAGTAAGTAGGGCTGCGAGCTCAATCGACCTCAACTGTGAATATAAACACCAAAACGTCACCAAATTTGGCCAAGTCGCGACTCGACAAATTTGGCGATGTTTTGGTGTTTATATTCACGATTGACGTCGAATAAGCTCGCAGCCCTACTTACTATACTACTACAGCGATCGTTAGTCAATCTAGACATCCCACGTTTTCTACTAAATTGATGTCAAACACACGCGAGACAACACCAAATCGCTATTTTAACGAAATACAACACATTTCGTCAAATTTAGAGAAAGTTTTGTGTCGCCACTCTCGCATTTGTGTTTGACAAACTACCACCGACGCGCTCTACCATTGTTTCAATTCATGCGCGAAAAAAAAGCCACTAGATTTTGATTCTAGTGACGATGTTTAATAAATTTCAACGAGAAAGCTAGTCTAGTGGTAGTGTTAAATAGATTTCATATGCGAGTGCTGTACCTGCTATACGAATCGAGGTCACCTGTCGATGTTGCTAACAACAACATTCCATTACGAATAGCAACTACGACTTTTTGAAAAAAATATTTTAAAACGAAAATATTTTTTCAAAGTGAAAATATTTTTTAAAAGTGAAAACATTTTTTTGAAAAGTTGTGGTTGCTATTCGCAATGGAATGTTGTTGTTAGCAACACACCACGTACAACCACCTGCTGTCGCGCTGACTATGAGAGAAGAATCGCGATGTTTGAAGAAGGACCACCATGCTAAGACTGTCTAACTTTGAGCGTACTCATTAAATCGTACACTATAAATATCGTGAATAAAAAACTGTTGTGTGAATGGACTCGCGCGGTTGTTATGAGACCACCTGCTAGCATGCAAATTAGTCCACCCGCTCACTATTTTCAGTGTTTGTCGCACTTCTGAAATGGTGGTCGTACACATATTTTGACGTTGTGATTCCTCCCGACAACAAGCCCAAGAAAGGCACGTACGGCGTCACAATCGCGACAATGCTCTCGACGTCTTTCTTTAATAGCGGGTCTTTCTGCAACTCGTCATTTAGTTCGTCAGGGTTTTCAATAGCGTTCAACCCATCCAGTAAGCTAGCGAATTTGCTGATTAACAAGTCGGTGAGAAAAGCGTTTGCAATTTCCATTCTCTTCAACTCATATTGACGCCATATCTTGTCGATAACTTTTGCGGACGCTTTTTTAATGTACGCTTCGGACTGACTCACCACACCATCACCAGACAGTCTAATAAGTTCAGATCTCCTAACGTCAATATTGTCTTCCACAGTTGAGGTGTCATCAGTCCCCTCAACTAATTCCTCAATCGTAGGATTTTCCTCACTTTTGCGTTTTACCATCACGCTATTACTTATACCCATATTTTATTGCGGAATAACAACTTCATGACTGTATGGATAACGCAGCGAGATTTCGAGTCTAGCGTACTTATTATTTTTTAATGCGGTCACAATCGCCGACGATTTTTCTCTGCTAATGTTTCCAAGGTAATCGTCGATAACGACCTTCATATCGCTCCTACTTGGGCAGTAGAAGCAAACAAGCTTACTAATATTTTCTCTGTACGGTTTTGCGATCGACGTCAGTTGTTGTGTGACGACAATAACGCTCAACATAAAATGTCGCGCGCTAAAAGCTAAGTTGACTAATTGACTAGTCCTATTCTTAACATCTTGAGAACTCGCACAGTCGTCCAACACAATCAGAGTGTTAGTGCCTTTAAAAACATTTGTTACACACTTGAGAACAGCGTCAACACTATCCTGCGCACAGTCTATCGCTAGCACGTCAGGGTCGCGCACATATTTCCAATCTTGATACGCTTTGTTCCACTCAAAAGTAGGGCAAATCAACACAATGTAGTCAAATTTACCACGATACTCGGACTCTAGTGTTTCCAGCAAATAATGTGTCTTACCACAAGCTGTCATACCAACAATTAACATATTAAACGGAGTCTCCATTAACCCACGTTTGATTTAATACTGGATTGATTGCAACCCATTGTTCATGAAGTTGACCAACCCATCGCTTATCACAAACACCCTACACATGACATTTGCGGTCGTCGCTTTTTTAGTGATTTCAAGAAGCACGCCAGATTGTGTGTTTACAATGTTCTTGCCAGTGGCGACATTGCGATTATCTTGAACACTCCTCAAGTCGATGACTAACGCAAAGCCATCTTTATAGAATTTCTGTATGGTCATGAACTGAGCGTGTTCTTCGCCCAACCCAAACAATCGCTTCGCTTCTGCGTAGAACTTCGACTTTGGAATACCCTGTGAGTACACACTATTTGGCACACCTTCAATTGTGACTCTAACACTATCAATATTTGGGTAAAGAAACTCCTCACTGTCTGTTCGCACCTTATTCGTGAATAGCAACACAATTGCCTTCATGCTTTTTCTTGGAAGATTAATGTTTTCATTCACAATGGTCGTGCCTTTATTCCATTCGGTGGTTTTCATCAATGTAACGTGCTCATACGACAAACTACGACCACTTGCGTAACCCGACGCTATTTCGTCAGCGAGCTCCTGGTTATCAATCGTCTCGTACTCAAGCTCGAGGTTCTCCAGAGTGTACCCACCCACAGCGCTACCGGATTGTGCCACCATGATGTCTGTGGCCTTCGGAAGTGTGATCACATACTGCAAGTTGTTGTTCATGCTAAAAGGAGCGTACAACCCGTGGTCGTTCATGGATCTTGCCGAGCTTAATCCGCTGTTTCGTTCCAATCACACCAAACATTAACGCGTCACTAACTTTAGTAACATTCCACTCGTCGCACCACTGTCATCCTTAGAAATTAACTTTCTCAAGTTCTCACCACCAACACCATAGTCAATCATTTGGTCTCGCGCAGTAACACTTTCCCAAAGGTCGCGATAGACACCAGTGTAATTTTCCCCATTGTTGTCGTACACAGTCTCCCCAGCTAGTCTCACAACAAGTTTCTCAACCAACAACTTGCTCACATTGTTCAAGAACCAGCTTTTGGCGTTTGCGTTCTTAAAGTCGAACACTAGACCCAACGATCCAGGCACCAAACAGCTACTAACCTTGAGCTTTGGTATATCAACGTAGAGTTCCTCACCAGGACTGACTTTATTAGGGTTCAACGTGATTACGTGTTGCGTTCTCACCCCTTTTATGACACCCATGGTCGCTCGTCTAAAACCGGGGCTCAACTCTGCTGACGTGACGTTCATATACTTTACATATGTTTTGTCACTACCGTTTTAGCTTGTAATAATCATAGGCAAACCACGCAAGTACCACCGCGAGCACCCACAGATTTTGAGCCAACCAAGCGAGACCCTTCGCACCCAACGTCAACATATTGTAAACTAAATTAGCCAGCCCAACAGCCCATGGACCCATCTTCGTGATTGCGTTCTTAACAGCCTGTGCGAATGACCTCGTAGCCATAGCGCCTTTCATAACAGCAGACCTCCCAGCTATAATAATAGTTGTTATAATCCCAGCCACTGAAATCGCTACAGCGCTCAACCCGACTACATTTTCTTTAGCCCATTCCTTAAATCTCTGAAACCTGTCAATGTCGATCTCTTGTTGCTCTCTAACTTCCTCTATTTGTCGCTGCTCAATAGTTCTGTCTCTGGCTTGCTTGAGTCCTGACTCTCTTTCAACCAAACCAACGTGCTCTCGCTCTTCGTCGGGCGTGAGACCAGTTTGGTTAGTTTTTTTATCAAGCTTTGCCAATCTCCCACTCGTCTCATCTATCGTCTCTTGAAAGTGGTCTACCTGCGCTTGCAACGCACCATCATCACCCGTTCTTGACTCAGGCACCACACTATCGCTTGGATTAACCACACCACTCAGATCACGGTTCTCGTCTGGTGATAACCCAGGTATGTCGTCGTGATCCACTCTTGTCTCAATCACTGGGAGGTCGTCTGAGGTCACTTCTGTTGTGACAACTGTTGTTTCTGCATTCTCAGGGATTTGACTAACTAACTTTTTGAACTGCTCAATCGCATTTTTACTACTCGCGTCTTTACTGTAGATCAAACCTTTTTTCCTAAGTTTTAGAATTAGTTTAGGACTTCCATATTTACCATCTTTGCTTATCGGTTTGAAAAGAATAGCCTCTGAGTCCGTCACATACGATCTGTTGACTATTTCCCTTGACGCGTCGTCGAGACCGAGTTTTTTTCTATACAACTTACGTATTTTCTTACCTATAGCCTTGACTCTTTTTACTTGATTTTTTTGCTATCTCTTTGTTGACTGCGTTTAGCTTGTCCAATCTTTTATAAAGATCGTCTGACCTCACTTCAAGAGCCATACTGTAGCTTGCGTCATTGACGTCACCATATGACTCCTGCTCAACAAACTCCACTGCAGGGACTTCTGTGTTGGTTCCCCTTATCGTCACCGTCTTACCATCATCAGTATCAATAAATGGCGTCTCTTTTTGCCAATCTCGTCTTACGTCTAGCTCACTCCTTATCTTTTTCGCTAGGTCTTGATAGTCGTTGTAATTAACACGAACGTCTTCCGGCATGTTGTCTTCAGTGTACTTACCGTACATGCCTCCAACAATATCTTCGACATCGACGAGCGTCTTTTCTAATTGCTCATCACTCATGTCTTCATACTTATTGAGGGTTTCCATCTCAATCTCGTCAAAGACTTCCCCACCTTCAGCCATATTACATTAGCTCACATTTTGAATATCGCTCTCTGACTCCCACGAATCACATTTTCTCTCTAGTTTAGATAATTGTACGCAAGCCACGCGAATGTCACCGCAAACACCCACAGATTTTGAGCTAACCAAGCGAGGCCCTTTGCGCCTGTCACCAGCGCGTCATAAACTAAGTTAGCCAATCCAACAGCCCATGGACCCATCTTCGTTATCGCATTTTTAACAACCTGTGCGAATGACCTCGTGACCATAGCGCCTTTCATAACGTTAGACCTCCCAGCGATAATAACAGTCGTCACAATTGCTGCCACTGAAATCGCTAAAGCACTCATCCCAACCATATTTTCTCTAGCCCATTTCTTGAACTTCTGAAACTTGTCAATGTCGATCTCTTGTCGCTCTCTAACCTCTTCTATTTCCCGCTGTTCGATAAGTATGTCTTTAGCTTGTGTAAGTCCAATCACTCTTTCAGCTAGATCGACGAACTCTTCGTTCTCTGCAGCCGTGAGGTCTTTTTCTGCGAGCTCCGCTATTCTTTTGTTCACTTCATTTATCAAGTTTTGATAACGGTCCGCTCGTATTTGCAATGCGCCAGTGTCGCCTATTCTAGACTCACGCAACACATTCTCGCTTGGATTGAGTAGCGCGCTCAACTCACGGTTCTCGACTGGTGTTAGTCCAGGTATGTTGACGTACTCTGCGTGTGTGGTGTCTAACAATGGCGCACTCCTCGCGATGTCTTCACGATCTCTCACGTTGTCAATAGTCTGCGTTGCGAGATCACTAAAAACCCTCTCCACATGTTGGTACACTCCTCCACCACTCCGCGTTACGAGATCGCTAGTAGTCTCCCCCATGTGTTGACGAAGTCTTATATCGTGTTCGCGCTTCAGTCCACTCTCCACTCTAGTTAGTCTAGTTTCCTCATCGGCTGTGACGCCTAGATCACCCCGAGCTAGCTCAAGATCTTGAGTGGCTCTCTCGAGACTGCGATCTAGCTCATCATTACTCATATCTTTGTGTTCATCAAAGCCCTCCGTCTCGAGGTCGTCGAAGCCACTCTTAGCCATGTTACATTAGCTCACATTTTGAATATCACTTTCTGGTATCCACGAATTATGTTTGCTCTCATAACCCAACCATTTGACCAACGCCATCTTCTCTCCTCTGACTTTCTTTCTTTTCAACACCTTTTCAACTCTGTACACATCGTCGCCATGTTTCTTATTGACCAGCGATAATTCCTGTTCATAAAATTTACCAATAATCTGTTCACCGCTCACGTCCTCAATTTCGTACACATTAGGATCACCACGAATAACCTTTACCACTCTAAACAGCTCTTCAGTGAAGTTGGCTTCATAACCCTTTGTGAACACACTCTTGTATTTACTAATTCTCACTGATTTGCCAACTCTAAACTTTGGCAATGGGTTGTCTGCAAATTGGTGACCAAACAAAGTGGTCCACACTTCGCCTTCACTTGACTTATCGACATCCTTTGGCTTCATCATAATACTGCGATTCACATTGCTATTGTAATTGTCCACAAATTTATCCAAAGCGTCAATCCACTTGTATGTCCCACGAGCGTAAAAGTACTTCCACATAATGCTCTTGAGACTTCTATTAAAACGCTCAACAACAGCGGCCTTTTTATCGCTCTTAGTGCTGAAATATTCAACACCATGCTCTTTCAACAAACTTTTCACACCAACGTTGTAGAACTCAAGTCCATCATCAAATTGCGCTAACTTAGGCGTGGTCCCAAACCGATCTTTAAAGCCAACCAACAATTTTCCAACAGCCTTAGTCATGTTCTTAGTGTCTTTTCTATAGACTGCAATGCCAAAAGCGTATCTACTCAATATTTCAATGCCTGTTAGTATCCAATGATACCCTCCATTCTGTTTTGAATACTTGCTCATGTCCACTAAGTCCATTTGGAGCTCTTCACCAAGAAACCCAACAAAAGTCGCGCGGAACTTATGTCTTCTCACAATAGGTTTGTACCTAGTGTAAGTGTCCTGCGCTGTCAACCATTCTTTCACTGTTTTTCTAGTTACTTTCAATCCGTCTCCCAATGCACTTTGATACAACCTCTCTGCACCACTGAACCCCGTCTTGGGATTATAATAGATGTCTCTCAACCCTTGTTCTGTCTCCACACCAAGCTCCATATAATTCACACAATATACAGTTCCAATAGCACCGCGCCAACGTCAGCGTCACCATTGTTTGGTTTGACACGAAACGTCATACTTGAGTAAACACCTTTTTTAATTTTCACCTTGGAGTCAACGTATGCGTAACGTTGTATCCCTCCATCAAGAGACTGCTCGGTTGGTATTGGCAATGTTGTGATCACATTACTACGCTTCCCATCAGTGCCCACGTTGCTCTCCATCTCAACAGCGTCGCACGAGACTTCTACATACTTTAAACCTCTGTTCATGTCAATCTTGTTTGGACTGTCGCGCCACTTACCATCTGCCACAATTCCTGCGTCCTTCGCGAAACCAAGCAAAAGCCCAATGTCACCTAGCCTAAGTTCTAATTCGAAGCTTCTCCCCCCGTGGTCTTAACTTTAACCCTACTTTTACCTGCGGTCACCAGTTTCTCCACCACAAGATCTATACTAAGCACCCTGAGCGCGTGTCGTAGAGCTCTAACCAACGCGTCGAAGTCGTAGTAGCCCCCACCCACTCGAATTGGCCCGAGTCTCGGCATGGTTTTCCTGTAGAAATAACGAAGAATTGAATATCACCACCACTCGCCACATTGTCATAGCTCCAAAACACAGTGGCTGTCTTGACTATAATGTATGGGTTATCATGTGTGGCTACTACACTGTAGTCAAAAGTTACGACTTTCTCCACGCCTTCAATAAGCACCGTCAACTTTTGAGGACTGTCGTCTACACGTCGCTTTTCAGTGTGACCACCAGAGTCATACCCATAGTTTAGACTCATTACTTTAGCACGCGTTTAGCTACTCAAGCGTTGCATACAAATCCAACAATATGTCACCAACGTTGACACCACTACCATCTTGGTCAGTCACATTAAACACCAGCTGTGTAAAAGCGCCTTTGTTTATCGACACCTTCGACTCAATGTTGAAAAATTGTTGAACGGAGCTCTTCAGTGGTTGGGTGGTGGTCAATGGCAACTCGACGATAACCTCGCTTTTGCTGCCATTAACAATGTTCTCAGGTCTGTTCACAATGCTACAACCTACTTGTACGTACTTCAACCCTTTGTTAACGTTCACAACGTTATGGCTGACCAGACCACTACTACTTATCGTTGTGTTATCGTTGAACCCTAAGAGTTCTCCAAATTTAAACAGCTCTAATTGTTGGTCAGTTCTTATCGCACACTTTGAGTTGTGTTTGTTGGCCACTAGCTCGATAGCCCCTAATCCCTTCAACTCGTCAGCAATCATTTTAAAAGTGTGGTACCCAGACTCGAAAACGTGTTTGTTGCTGTTGTAACTTATTTCATCATTCACACCGGTCTCCACGTTAACATAGTCCCAAAAGATAGTCGCTTTTTTCACTAGTAAGTGAGGATCTGAGCCAAACGTCAAAAGTGCTTCTGGTAGATCCACAGTTTCCGTTGGGCCTCTAACCAACACTACAACCCTGACCATATATAATGTAGCATGTGTTATGTGTAACATATGGTATATTATATATGCAGAAAGCCCTTCACGATTACTATGGAAAGTACTACAAACTCGCGATGGCTAACACATCGAAGGCTGCACACGACGCAAAGGCAGACCTCATCAAAAAGTACCCCCACGCTACTTTAAGCAAATTCGAGTTCTATCCAAATATTTTGCAACATGGTAAGATCATGAGTGTCGACATATATTTCAGAAACAATGACATCCTTAGCACGGACATAACCAGCACAACCTTCAAAAATGATAAAAGCATGTGGAAGTGGCTACACAATAGCAAGTTCCCAATAATATGGCAAGGTGGCGGAACTATCCAACCACTGCCAAAAGGTCATAAGAACCACTGGGGGCTTTGGGATGGCTATCCAACAGAAAACGTGTTGAATTATCCAGTGAATAATTTCAAAGTCTTTGTTAACCAAAATAGCTACTTCATGTCAAAGCTACCAGTCTTGCGAGTCACCACGTCAAAGACAAAATCAGAGTGGGATGACAGCGAATCTTACTATCGCCTTGTGTTTGCGACGTATTGTGCGAGTTTCTGTTGTGGAGTGTCGTCGCAACATTTATCAGTGTCACAAGAAGTCCACCCTGTGGTCACAAGTGTGATGAGATTTCATTTGTACTTCACCATCAGAAGACTTCTCAGAAGAATGGAGGGTGGCGAGACTATGAAATCAATAAGTAGAGAATTTAACGCTTCCGAATTGTATGGTAAGATTTCCAAGATTCCCAAAAAGCATTACTACCAGAATAAAGTCCTGAGCGATGGTACTTTAGGCGAATCTAGAGTCTTCACACTCAACGACGTTCAGAATGATTACAAACGATACGTCGCACGACTCTCAGACGGCTTTACCAACATTGGGTTACAATATCTAAATCAAAGCATAGAAGCCTTTGTGTACTCCACACTTGGTGCGCAAGCGAGAACACGTGTATCAGTCGTTGGTGGCTCTGCAGGAAGTCTAGAGACCCAACAAGAGTTCCGCAAGTTGTTTTCTGACAGTGTTATACAGTATGACGTGTCGACATGGATTCTCAACATGAATAAATCGATTAGAGACACCAACGTTGTCCAAAATCTTGCAGTGTCGCCAAGTACATGGTTAATGCCAAGTAACGTGGTGATTCTCAAGAATAAAATCGCCGGGTACAACAACTTATTAAAGATTGCTACAGAGTCCATGAGATTTGGAGTGAACACTAGCTTGAATGCAACAACACCAACAATTACGGCTAAAAAAGTCCACCAAGAAAATGTGGTGACTAACTTAGTAGCGCCAACGACTGTGAAGAGAAAAGCTCACCAAGAAAGTGTGGTGGTGGTACCAACGACTGTGGCTAAAAAAGTTTACCAAGAAAACGTGACACCACTTCCTGTGAGAAAAACAGTGGTCACAAGCGAGTCAGACACGACAACGCTGGCGATAGTGTTAGGGTTCTCAGCAGTCTCTGGCTATCTGCTAACCAAATACACCTTGAAGTAGTAATGAGTCTAAACTATGGGTATGAGTCTGACGACCCTCACGATAAAATACTAAAGAGAACGAAAAGGCATCTGGACGAAGATCCCAAATTAAGTGCGACCGGCGGAAGGATGTCTGGGATAATAGACATGCAAGGCTCAGCGATAAAAAACGTGGCAGACCCAGTCGATGACTCAGATGTGACAAACAAAAGAACTCTAGAGCAATTGCTATCGGGTTTCCTCAAGAGTCAGTCCTACAACATTGTGCTCGACTTCAACGTTAGCACACACGCCTTGAAAAATGTGGAATTTCACACCAATGGTTCAAACAAAGTGAAAGCCATTGGTGAAACAAGCAAATTAGTGCAAAACAACCCAACTTATGGTCCTATTGTCGGCATCAGCGGTGTGAGTCAAAGTTTTCTATCACCTGTGTTAACACCAATCCCACTTGAGTCAGGTCTCCATTTTAATTGTCCGAGTATGCAATGGTGTGATCTCTCTATTTTTGTTGTGGTGAGGTTACCTACTCGCACCGCTGGGTCAAATTGGGAGACAATTATATCAAACGACGACGGTCAGTGGGATAAGTTCATAGGGTACAAGACTGGTGTGACCAATGGGCTCGCGTATGGTGGCAGCATCCCAGCAATGGAGAGCGTATGCACTATTCCGAGTATTATTGACATAAGTAAAATGCATATGATATCAATACACTGGCAAATGGACAATTCACACGTCAGGGTCAACAACGTTAAGTCAACCGATTCAGACTTCGTAGCGAACATGAAAAAAATAGGCACACCCTACGGAACAATTTTTGGAATACATCGACCAAGAATACCACTCGCACCTTACGCGTACCCATCGTTGATAGAATTCTACGGTGTGAAAATTGTGAGTGGCTACATGACGAACCGAGACATCATAATCATGGGTGGAAAAATGATGAAGGAATATGGTGTAAAGTAAATGGGAGCATGTTTTTCGAGACCTCATGAAACACACAAAATAAATAAGACGACTGATCACATGTTCAAAGCTGGTGGATGATTTGGTCGCGGTGACGTGACTCTCGAACTCCACGCTGAGATTGGTATGAGGTCTAAAAAGACTTACGGCGAACCTATTATGTTACCAGAATTAGACAAAGTAGGAGTGGTAGGAGACGTGACCTAAGTTAAAATGGGTTGGCTTAGAAAACTGGTTCGTAACATTAGAAACTTTTTCAGACGACGTAGAAAACTGAAGACTAATAAAACGTATTTGCTGCATTGGTACACAACAAACCAGATCTATAAAAAACCTGACACCTATGTCGAGTAGTTTTTTTTGCAGGGCTATAGTAATGGCGACCAACTCAGTGCAATTATTCGATGGTCACCAAATCACGACGGTTAATCACAACGGTGAAATATGGTTCAAAGCGAAAGAAGTCGCGAGCGCTCTAGGTTACGCTCGACCAAAAGATGCAGTCAACGACCACGTCGAACCTGATTGTAAAATGAAGATGGAACAGGTCTCGTTTATCAACGAACTTGGGGTCTACTCATTGACGTTCTCAAGTAAAATGGAGCGCGCGAAACACTTTGGAAGGTGGGTGCACTCAGAAGTCTTACCAAGCGTTAGAAAAAGTTTAGCTAACGTTGGTCTCAAACACAATCAATTCGCAATGATCACCGAGTTCGACCTTCATACGAAAGTTGTTGGTTTTCTTAGGAAATATTATCCAGAAGCTATTTTGATAGCCGCTTGTGGTGAAAATCAAGACACCTCGAGTAAAAGAATAAATTCGTGGAAAAAAGGCTACCAACGTGGAACACCCGACTTGATTATTGCCAATGCAAACCGACAGCACAGCGGACTAGTGATTGAGTTCAAGAATCCAGGTGGCACAGGCAAGACGTCCAAAGAGCAGGAGTCTCTGCTACTCAGATATAAATCCGCTGGTTATCTAACACTCTTGTGCGACTCGTACGACGACGCTATTACCACGGTAATAAAATACTTCTTTGACGTTGGGTTTCAGTGCTCTCACTGCCTTCGTAAATTTAAAAATAAATCAGCGTTGAGTAACCATGAGAGACGCTATTGTAAAGAGACTTTTTAGACAGCGAGTAATAAGTCGAATTAGCGCTCGTTCTCGTTGTCGAGACAACGTTTGAGGCGACAACTGCTCTAGCATTTTTTAAAGACGTTTTTAACTTGGTAAAAGGTGTCTGCGAAACTTTCTCTCTTTATTTCACAAACCTTCTGACCACTGTGTGAAAAAATGTTTCTACGGGAGACATTGGACGCTTCATGTGACCAATGTCTAAATTTAAAAAAGTGGGGTATTCGAGAACACCCTTAATTTTGTGTGGAAGGATGATGACGTCTGCACACTGCACGATATTGCTCAGCACCACCAACAAACGATGGCCCTGGGTTGTATCTCCAATTGAATGGTGCATCGACAGTTGTTCCGTAAGTGTCGCGACAAACGGCGCAATACGCTTTTAGAAATGTGATGTCGTCTGCCACTGGGAACAGTGTGTCGAGCTCACCAAGTCTTTTTAAATGCTCTGTTGTTATGAGACCACAAATAATGACGTGAATGCCAGCTTTAATGTATTCACGGGTAACTGACAGATCAGAGTACCAATGGCCCTCATCAATGCCAATGACGTCATAGTCAGCTATCTCGGAAGAACTTGGAAGGTTGGTGATTAACTTCGCAGGTAAACTGTCTGATCCAACAACAATGGTCTGACGATGTGTGGAGAACGCGTGGTCAGTTCGTCTGGTGTCGCCTGCGTTGTTCATGTAAAGGACTTTGAGCCCTGACCTACTTAACGTGGTTAACCTACGAAGAGTCTCTGTTGTTTTTCCTGCAAACATGGGACCAATCACGATTTCTAGTTTACCGATTTTCTTCATGATTACTATACCTCCAGAGAAATGCTCTCTCCTGTTGCGGCAACTGTTGCTCGTTGTTAAATATCCGCTGAAGCTCCAAGTTTTTAAGATGAGACCTCGAGCTCTCGTGTCTTGAGCGATGCATTGGGTTGTTGGTAACCACACCACATGGGTGACAATTGTACGACGCGCCGTCGTGCGCAAAATCCAGGTGAGTGTGTGAGAGTATGTGACTCATAATATCGCCCGCACCCACTATTTCGTTACACCCCACCCTACAAACGTTGACGTCACAGTTTGCGGCGAGCTCTAGCCACGCTTTGGCTTTGGTTGAGCATGGTTTCCATAGAAGGGTCGTCAAGAACACTTCGAGGTAGTTACCGAGTAGTGTAGCGGCGGACTCGCAAGGGTTGCTCAAGTAGTGGCTACTTGCTAACGTAAGACGTTTGAATGGTGAGTAGCACCACACAGGGATCATCTTGGCTAGTTCGTTAACCATCTTGTTGGCTCTAACTTCATCAAGCTCGACCCAAGCCTCATGAGCGAACTTCGTATAGAGAATCTGGGTACCAAATTGTCTCGACACCTCTTCGTTTTTACGATCGGGGTCGCACAACTTGAAGACATTGCGAGTACCCTTTTAAGACGTTGGGGCCAGAGGCGCCTTGTGGGGTAGACGCATCGACAAAGGACATTCTCCGCATTGCGTCGATCTCCTCTTCTTGGCGGACTTGGTCTTGAGTCATCTCTTCTTACGATGTCTTGGACTTGAGTCATTATGTTATACTCCCAGAAAAAATCCTAATTTTTTAGTGCGTTTGGTTTTGGAACTGTGAGATACCTGTGAGGTCAACTGTGAGGACACCTGTGAGGTCAACTGTGAGACACCTGTGAGGTCAACTGTGAGTAAGATAACACGTGATAATGTATTAGATGGTTGAGGACTCACAGACGGCTGTCGACGCTAAGATCACAGCTGATGTGAAGAGTGTTAAGGTGAAGACCCAAAGCGTGTCCGCTGCTGGTAAAAAGTTGGCTGAGATATCGAAAGCCGCGAAAGAAAAGAAAATGCGTGAAATGATAGTCAATGAAGAACAGGGTGGTGAGTGGAGCTATGGTTACATTGTCGGAACACTTGGTGTAATCATTGCCTGGTGCCTCGTTATGGTACACAATTAGCGGTGAAAAAGAGACACAATTAGAACCTGTGAGCACTGTGGTTAGCACGTCAGAAAATCGTAGAACTTGTCGTCCAGCGTTAGACACATTTGATTCTTGAACAAAACACACGACAATGTATATGACCGCGATCGATCGAAAAGAACTTATGAACGAATTGTACGATGCGCTACTTGTCACGACTGGTGCTGTGGCAGTGAGTATGATTTCTAAAAGGGCTTTGGGAGAACCATTGGGAACACCAGAGACAGTTAAAGGTACAGTGAAACTTGCTGCAGCTGTTGGCGCAGGAACGCTGTTAGTAAAATGGTTACAATCGAAAAAGTGGATACCGACAGACCCATTCAAATCAACGTAAGTTAATGGTGAGCGTTGTGGCTGGAGGGATTTTTAATGCAGTGGCTTTTGCAGGCGCTGGCTTTATGTTTTCAAAGTTTAATCATTCAGGTTATGAAGCTGAGATGAAAAGACACAACCATGCGTTGGAACAGTTAGCCAGCGCTAAAGAAGTGTGGTATGAGAATGAGGTCGCCAAGAAAGATAAGATCCAGCGTTTACGACAACGGCTCTCTGATGCTAATGCTGACATCAATGACACAAACCACGCGTTGGAGGAGCTTAGAAGCGTAATGACCATACGGTACAGCGGACGAGTGTTCACTGACCTCCCGAGGGTTGCGGATTACTACCAACCGAGTGCGGAAATGAAGGAATACCAATTACTGTTTGTTAGCGCGCTAGGCTTGGGTAGTGGAATAACGCTATGGGTACTAGTTCGGTGAAAAAAATATGTTGGAGTAGTATAAGAGTGATGGACAAACTTATGAGGCAGATGAGCTACGGTTACACAATTGACGAAATCGCGAGTGAGACGCAAACTGAGTGTGGAGACACCTTCAGAATTCACCACTGCTCGGATTGCGACGTTGTGAAAAACATCACTGACTGTGGTGGGTACGCATGTCCAAAGTGTGGCGACACCGAATGGGGTTACACTCAGAGTTACAGCGACATGAGACTCACGCGACTAAAAAGCGTTCACAAACGGTCTTGGTGGATGGGGAGGAGACTGCGGAACGTTGTGAGGGGTGAGCACCTTGAGTTGATAAAAGAGGACTTCCTGAAAGTTGTCAATGTGCTGCACTCATGCAATTTGATCAAGGGTAGAAATGTCAGCAGATATGGATACTACATTATTAGGTTGTGTCATAGAAGACGAGTCGAGACACTCAAGAAGGTGCCAGACCTCAAAGACGGGAAGGTGAAAGACTTGTTTGACGACAATTTGTTTGGGGTGGTGTACCCAAAGCTGGGATGGTGCGAAAGTGGTGACAATTATTACAACGAGTGGTTTAGGAAAAAAATAAATAAGTGTAGTATATAGAAGCCAATGAGTCGGGCCGCGAAAAACCCACTGACAAAAAGACGGGCGCATAAGACGAGCGCAGCCGTTGTCAATTCACTAACAGATGAAGCGACCAACGTTCACGGCTTCTTTAGAGATCAAGAAACACAACCTGTAGTCGAAGACCTCGCACCGTCAACGCATCTGTTGGATCGAGCACTGAGAGGGTTCACAAGGTCTTATGGAGTCGAGGTAATTGACGACAGAGACATCAATCAGGTAAATGGTAGTAGAAGTGCTGTCACTAACCTTTTGAGACGTGAATTAGGTGAGACCAACGGAATGAAAGTGGTAGAGACAGTCAAGGTCACTTTTGAGAAAGTTTTAGAACTCAATAAGACCACGTACAAAACTGCCTACTTTAACAGCGAAACGTTCGTCGTCATTAATGAGCATGACATCGAGGGTGTCGCCAATCGTGGGTCGGAGCAGATTTTGACGCGGATAGCTGGGTGGTTATCTGAGGGGTCTGGATGGACTATCGACAAAATAGATGCACACTACGTTAATGTCGCTATTTACAGACCTTTGCATGGGAGTAGCTACATTGCGCTGCCAAAGGAGTTGCGCAATAGTATGAAGGGTCCTGATAAACGTAAATAACGACGATGACAACGAGTGTTTTAGATGGTGCCACCTCGCACAACAAAATTTCCTGTTGGAAAAAAACTCTGACAGAACGTCAAAGTACGCTAGGCATGTCGGTGAGCTGAACTATGACGGAATTGACTTCCCAGTCACACTCAAAGATTACAACAAGATCGAAAAGGCTAACGAAATTAGCATCAATGTTTTTGGGTATGAAAGTAAGCAGCCATTCCCTGTGTACGTTTCTAAGGAGACGTATCCTGACCATATGGACCTACTGTTGATAACTAATGACGTGGGCAACAAGCATTATGTGTACATTCGCGGGATTTCGACAAATTCATGTACCGTCAGACAAAGTATAAGGCGAGAAAGCACTTTTGTAGGTATTGTTTGCAATGTTTCACCCGTGCGGACGTGCTTGAAAGTCATATTGAAGTGTGTTTGGTCATCAATGGGAAGCAAGCTATTAAAATGCCACAAAAAGGTGCGAAAGTGAAATATGAGAATTTTAGCAGACAATTAAATGTACCATTTGTGGTGTATGCAGACTTTGAGGCTATCACACAGAAGGTGCGCACAGCGACACCATCAAGCGAGAGTAGCTACACAAATGCTTACCAGAGGCACGTCGACTGTGGTTATGGGTATAAATTAGTTTGTTGCTACGACAACGAGTACAGTAAGCCAGTAAAAGTGTATCGCGGTGAAAATGCAGTCAACAAGTTCATTGGGGAGATGTTAGAAATTGTCGAATATTGTAAAGAGACATCTGAGAGTCACTTTAACAAAGAAATGATACTGACTAATGCTGATAAGAAGAACTTTGACGAGGCTAAGAGTTGTCATATTTGCAGTGTTGAGTACACTGGTGCTGACGTTAGAGTGAGAGACCACTGTCATGTCTCAGGTAGGTATAGAGGGTCCGCACATCGCGATTGTAATGTGAACTTTAAGTTGACTGACAAAATCCCTGTGATCTTTCATAACTTACGTGGTTACGATAGCCATTTCATCATGCAGGAGATTGGCAAGTTTGGCCAAGACATAAATGTGATACCAAACAACATGGAGAAGTACATGGCGTTCATGCTTGGAAAAAACTTAGTGTTTTTGGACAGCTTTCAGTTCATGAGTAGTGGTCTAGACAACTTGGTGAGGAACCTACCAAGGGACGCTTTCAAGTACACGTCAGAAGTGTTTCGCGACGAGGGGTTGGCACTTTATTGACAAGAAAGGGGGTCTATCCCTACGATTATATGGACTATCCTTTGAAAAATTCGACGAGCGCGAGCTACCCTCCAAAAAAGATTTCTACAGCGTTCTGAACGATGAGCACATCACGGAAGAAATGCACGAGCGCGCCATCGATGTGTGGGACTACTTCGACGTTGAAAACATGGGTGGGTATCACGACCTGTATTTGAAAAGTGACGTGCTCTTGCTCGCCGACGTTTTTGAGAACTTTAGAAAGACATGTCATCGCGAGTATAAATTAGACCCTTGCCATTATTTCACATCGCCCGGATTGGCTTGGGATGCCATGTTAAAGATGACTGGAGTGGAACTCGAGTTATTGTCCGACATCGACATGTTCCAGTTCGTAGAATTAGGTATGCGTGGTGGTGTGAGCTACATATGCAACAGACATGGCGTGGCGAATAATAAGTACATGAAAGGGTATGACAAAGCGCAAGAGTCGAAGTATTTGATGTACCTTGACGCCAACAATTTATATGGATGGGCAATGAGTCGAAGTCTACCTACAGGTGGCTTCAAGTGGTTGACTGAGAAAGAAATAAAAAAGGTTAATCTACACGACTATCACAACAATAGTGAAAAGGGTCTGCTGCTTGAAGTCGACTTGGAGTACCCAGACCATTTGCATGACCTACACAACGATTACCCGTTGGCTCCTGAGAAGATGGAGATAACTGTTGACATGTTGTCGGAGTACTGCACGAAAATCAAAAATAAGTTTAACGTGAGTGTTGGTGGTGTGAAGAAGCTGGTGACTAATTTGATGGACAAAAAAAAGTATGTGTGTCACTACGGAAATCTGCAGTTGTACATGGATCTTGGATTAAAAATCAATAAGATTCACAGGGTCCTGCAGTTTGACCAGTCCAAGTGGCTGGGCAAGTACATCGACTTTAACACAGTCAAAAGAACTGCGGCTAAGAACGCTTTTGAGAAGGACTTCTTCAAGTTGATGAACAACAGTGTGTTCGGAAAAACAATGGAGAATTTGAGGAAGCGTGTGGATGTAAGATTAGTGACCACTGCGAAGAAATTAGAAAAGCTCGTCTCAAAGCCGACATTTGTGTCTTGCAAAATATTTAGCGAGAACTTAGTCGCTGTCCACAAAGTCAAAGAAACGCTGACATTAAATAGACCCGCATACGTGGGTATGTGCATACTAGACTTGAGCAAAACGCTGATGTACAATTTTCACTATAATTATATTATGAAAAAGTACTCTAGCGACACCTGTAGATTGCACTTCACTGACACTGACAGTCTGTTGTACTCAATCAAAACTGACGACGTCTACTCTGACTTTATGATGGAGCGCGAAAAGTTTGACAATAGCGACTACCCCGCAGACAGGCCCATTCGCTTTTAAAGAGAAAATAAGAAAGTTATTGGGAAGATGAAGGACGAGTGCGCTGGAAACACCAATTATCGAGTTCGTTGGGTTGCGTAGTAAAATGTATAGCTATTTGAAAGAGGATGGGGGTGGTGGGAAAAACCGCTAAAGGCATTAGAAAGAATATAATTAAAAAAGTGATCAAGCATGAAGATTATAAAAGTGTGCTACTCGAGCAGAAACAGTTTGCGACACACAATGAAGACCATTAGAAGTGTCAAACATCAGCTCGGTAGTTATGAAATTAATAAAGTATCGCTATCCTGTTTTGATGATAAACGATACCTTCTAGAAAATGGTATTGACTCCTATGCGTATTGGTCACAAAAACATTGAAGTGAGAGGCGACAAACGCTGAAAATAGTGAACAAACGGACTAATCTATTATTAACAGGTGGCAATAATCTAATTTGCATAACAGGTGGCAATTTTATCACGCGTGAGACACTTTTACGACACACATAAATTTGTAAAAATGTTTTTAAACGACTATTTTTTTAAATGTGATTTGACAAATTTGTGAAAATGTTGAAACGACTATTTTTTAAATGTGATTTGACAAATTTGTGAAAATGTTGAAAACGATTATTTTTTAAATGTGATTTGACAAATTTGTGAAAATGTTGAAACGACTATTTTTTTAAATGTGATTTGACAAATTTGTGAAAATGTTTGAAACGACACTTTCTATTTTTTAAATACGATTTAACAAATTTGTGAAAATGTTGAAACGACTATTTTTTAAATGTGATTTGACAAATTTGTGAAAATGTTGAAAACGACACTTTCTATTTTTTAAATACGATTTAACAAATTTGTGAAAATGTTGAAACGACTATTTTTAAAACTTGACTGAAATGTGGTTTGGTATAAATTCAGTATTGTTTCACAAGTTCTCGCGTGTGTTTGACATTAATCGGTGGAGAGGGGTGTGTCAAGCCAAATTAACGACCGCTGTAGTAGTATAGTAAGTAGGGCTGCGAGCTTATTCGACGTCAATCGTTAATATAAATACCAAAACATCACCAAATTTGTCGAGTCGTGACTTGGCCAAATTTGGTGATGTTTTGGTATTTATATTCACGGTTGAGGTCGATTGAGCTCGCAGCCCTACTTACTATACTACTCTCGTATGCTCAGAAAAATGTTTCTGACACCCAGACAGGAACCGAACCCCTTCTGATTGCCAACGAGACGTTCTAACCAATTGTGCATTTATTGCTAAACATTTAATTGCTATGTTTTTTATCTTCTTTATATAGTTACAACAGCAACCACACCACCAAAGAATGGTACGTATTGCTAATTTACTCATGAATCCTCCTCTATTACATATTGACCTCGCTGGATACGCAATGATATATAATTTGTAGAAATATGATGTAATACAGTCGTTTATCGCTATGCCTTCGATTGCTCTGTACTCGCACCAGTTTCATGTGTTTTTAATGAAGTTTTGAATCCTTTTCTTGCATATTGACCTAGCTGTACGCAATTATATAATTTGAAGAAATATGGCGTAAGTCGTTTATTGTTAAAATTTCGATTCCCCTGTTCTTCTTTTATCAGTCTTAGTAACAACAGCAACCAGACAACCAAAGAATGGTATAATTTTTAGAACTAGAAATAGTTGTACGCAACAACACCTCGCCAGCTTGCTGTTTGATGCTTTTATACCCTCGCCCGGACGGCGCGAAGCGCCGTCCAGCGCCGAAGGCGCTGGGGCGAGGGTGATAATCTTGACGGGGTGGTTCAATGTCCGGTCGTGTAGAATGTCCGGTCGTCTGGTCTGTCAATAGTTTCAGAAAAAGTTTGTCCCGTGTATATATATCGGTATCCATCAACCGTGGACCGTACGTTTTTTGGTTTGATGACGAGATCGGATCTCACGGGGAAGAAAATAGCTAAACAAGGATATTTATGGATCTACAAGGATATTTATCTAAGGTCGTGAGCCGGGAATATTTTGTGTTATCGTTTTTAAAAATATTTTTCAGAAGCGACTTTTAATACTGTTTGTGAATACTGTTTAAAATTTTTAAACAGTATTGGAAACTGGAAAAAAGTGAAATGAGTGATTTAAACAACGAATGGCAGGTTGAAGCTGCACGAGCAGAGGAGAACGAAAGTGGACATGAAGTAAGGTCCGACGAGCAGAGGAGAACGAAAGTGGACATGAAGTAAGACTATCCGCTATTGCCCGCGGGAAAACGAATCCAACAACAGGTAAGAATACATCAACAAGGTCGAAAGATTGTGAACAAAGGCGTCGAAAATCGCGAGAAGAAACTCCAGAACAACGCGAAGTTCGGCTCGCGAAGAGAAGGGAAACAAGAAGGTTGAAATCAAACAAAGCCAAAGGCGACGAAAATGCCGAAACTGTGGAATGTAGTTGACGGACAAGCAAGTTTTATTTTGTAATATTCATCTATGCCTATGGTACTTTGCTCGGACACGAATGCAGGTAAATAAATTAGTATTCTCAGTATTCAAGGATAGTACACTGTGAGTCTGTGTTGAGCGAAGGCCCTTTTATTTTAACTTTTAAGTGTCTATATATTTGTATATTAGATAGATAAACAAGGAGTTCGATAAACATTATAGTTTTTTGGTTAGGGTTGGTAATTTGGTTAGGTTATTAGGATTAGCATTTCGTTTGAATTATAAAAGACTACCGCCTTTAATACTGCTACCGTACGAATAGCCACTGCCTTCACTAGACACTACTTTATCGTTTATAATCGTACGAAGGGCTTTCGCTCGAAACGTTGAACTGTCTGAGACCTGTTACACACTATTTTGGCAGTGCACCAACAATTAAAAAGATCTGTATTTCTGCCTACAATGTACAATACGCTGAACAATATTTTTATCTTCAATAAAACAACCATGTCATGTTATTGTTTGTTAGTTGTAACTTGTATATAGTCTGCATTGACAATTGTGATTGTTCAGAAATCTTTAAGACAAATTTTGAAATACTTAACTGTCAGTTAAGAGAGTTGTACTATATACATTCTGGGATTGGGAAAAGTTTAGGCACTATTAATAATACTAACTAGAAATACAGGATAGCCTGTTCAATGCTAACACTGGTATTTACTATTGACGGGGTCCTGTTTCCTAACAAATTACAATTATTATTTATTACAAATAATAAATTTATTACACATATTCATATATATGTACAATATGTTACAAAAACTAATTATAACTTGAAAGTTGTATAAATCCTACAAATGTAGTATTGTCAATTAAGGCAATAGATATTAGATAATGCTCTTACATGCATGCAATGAACAAATTCATTGAGATTAAAATAGTTCTTTAGAAATGGTGGTAAAATGCCTTCAAGACATTTCTTAACTAACATGGTACCAATCCTAGGGTTTCTATTAACCGATCAGTTTCATGTCCAGACTTAGGAAAGGTCAGTTTCTCTGCCCTGCATTGAGACCTCAAGAGCATCTATCCTCACCAACAATCGGGATAGAATCCCTAATACTGTATTAAAACCAAATTGATGCCTATACATTTGCACTATATGCACCCCTAGACAATTTCAATGATTAAAGAGAATGCACTTTCTTCCTTCATTCTTTAAACAGTCCTTTGGTGTCTTTTTATACTAACTACTGGGTTGATTATTTCATGAATCACAAGGTCGGTGAGAAGGGGGGAAAAATAGACTGGACCTTGCAAGGGGCCCGGCGGCGTCGCCACATCAATCACTTGTGACTGGTGTAATCTGCAGACCAATGAAATGTTGCTACATTTTGCATACCTAACACAAAGTACCAGTTCATCTCAACACTGTTCCCCAATTCTGTCGAATACTGTGAATTATTGAACGGAGGTGTCCAAAACAAAAATTATTGAACGCTGATGACATCACTAGGACAAAGCGCATAACTGCAGTACTGTATTATAGTAGTAAATTAGCAACTATGCTATAAAAGTTTCAAACAGTAAGCGGGCGAGGGGTGTTGCGTATAACGTATTTCTAGTATATAGATAATAACCCTTTCCCTTGCGGACAGTGTAAAACGCAGACTGCAGACAAGGGGTAAAATGCAGACTGGAGTATACAAGGTATGCTATACAATTAAGGTAGAACGCTGTAATTTATGAATTATTACCTGAATCTTTCCGTCTTGACCTTTCTTCACCTACAGTAATGTATGCAGGCTTTTAGTCTCCATAATTTCATAATAAAATCATCACCATCTTACGATTACGGTATCCGCTGACGTACTGTGATGTTTTTCGCCAGAAACCGTGAGGTCTTCAGCATGCTTGTGAATTCTAAAACAGCCTCAGTTTGTTTCGGGTTTTCAGACCGTGCTTTCCCATTAACACTTACTATTAACTAATTGTTAAATTACTGATTGTTTTTGTTCCATTATTTGTCGCCTATTTGGTATTTCATATCACGCAAGACAATGTTTTGCATGCACTATGTAGAATGGGAAAGCACGGTCTAAAAACTCCAAACAAACTCATGAGGCTGTTTTGGAATTCACAAGCATGCTAGCCTGCGCCTCAGGCGGAAAAACCTGGGTTCAGTCCGGGTTTTCCCGTCGGCCGTGGCTCTTTCGTACGGTGGCCCACAAGTATCACGGCAAAAGTTGTAGAAAGTCAACATTAGTTTTGAATCAGCAGCAAAACTTTTCAACTAATGGCAACAGTTCAAAATCGACAGCAACAAAGAAATTAGATAGATTTCGCCGACGAAAGTTTTCGACAAACGACAAATTAAAATTCCATTGCAACAACATGAAATCCACGGCAAATCTTTGGCGGCGGAAGTGACAAAGCCGAAAGTGCGTCTCCAACTTAGTACCCAGGCTATTGGTATGAGATTATTAAAAAATGGGGGAAGAGAGAAATTTGGAAGAATTGATTAGATATTACTTTATCAAAGGATTAAATATGACAAAATTCGCAAGTTTCTGGAGAAGGAGCATGGCATAACGATCGATATTGCAACTGGGAAAAGGCGCGTGAAATCCTATGGGAAAATCCCGACTACAACATCCGTGTAATTCGAAAGAAGATAAGAAGGCTTTTGGACGGTCCCGACTGCATTGGTGGCTATAGGTACGTGTGGTACACCCTCCAAATGCAAGGAATAATGGTTCCTAGAAAGATTGTTGAATACATGCTCAAATAATTAGATCCGGAAGGGGTCGCACAAAGAATAGCACACAAATTGAAGAGGAGAACTTATCATAACCGTGGACCAAATGATGTCTAGCATTGTGATGTGTACGATAAGCTAAAACACTTCGGGTTCCCCATCCATGGTTGTATTGGTGGATGGAGCAGGAAGATCTTATAGTTGTATGTCACCCGATCCAATAATTTCCCGCGTAACATCGCGACCTACTATCTAGTACATGCAGTTCAACAATTTGGTGGTTAATTGCCCTGATTGATCAAGGCACTGAAAATTGGATAATGGCTTCCACACACTCATATTTGTGATGATGTGGATAGTCACCGTTATGTTCCTTTCACCCGTAACCAGAGGATAGAAAGTTGGTGATTTTATTTTAGAAGAATCCGAAGTAACTGATAGATTATTTTTTTAAAGATCTTGAAGAACTTGTTGCGTTTAACCGGGCTAGTGAATTAGAGTCGGGGTGTCTTTGTTTTTGTTTTGCACCACTTCTGGAAATTGACATCGACCAACTTAAAGTGCACTGGAACACACACTATATACGCAAATGAAGTTATGATACAGTGTCTGGTCGACGAGATTCATTATACTTATTTCCAGAGTCTAATGGTGGTGTTCGCACCACTTACCTGTTCCTAACCATGAAATCGAGTATTCAAGATTAACTGTTGTGGACACAGGAGGACAAAGTGATTACCAAGAGTATTTTAGTTATGCTGCATGCGAACTAAAAACGCCTGAATATTGGAGGGAAGGTGTAAACTTATACCTGCAAACATTGCTTGATATGCCAATAATGGTTTGTAACTTCTTGTAATCATTAGTGATTGTTTCAATATATTCCACATTAATTATAATGCATATAAACTATTATAATTTATATATATATATATATATATATAATATATATATATATATAATATATATATATCTATATATATATATATATATATATATATATATATATATATATATATATATATATATATATATATATATATATATATATATATATATATATAATATATATATATATTATATATATATATATATATAAATATATATATATATTATATATATATATATATATATATATATAATATTTCTTTGTTTGTAGTAAGATAAAAGAGTGCTCAATACTGTGAATATTCAGCAGAGCAATATAAATTCAGTTTTAAGATATTTATTACAAATTTATATATATATATATATATATATATATATAATATATATATATATATATATATATATATATATATATATATATATATATATATATATATATATATATATATATATATATATATATATATATATATATATATATATATATATATATACATATATAGAAAGGATTTATGGTGAAGGAAAATTTCGAGTGTTGGAATACATACATTTTAAGACCAAACCGGGACCAGTTGCGAAAAATGCAACTTCAAGGCCTTCCGGCTGGAATTGAACCCTTTTCTTAATTGTTTGGCCTAATTGTTTTGGCTTTACTACGCTTAAAGTGCCTATAACGTCTGTGGGGATTTAACATATTTGTTATCTATGGGTTATCCTGAGATAAATTGTAATATATCTTGTCAGCTGAAAATGTCATCTTCACAGACTTTTTTGCTGCTAAAGTTGACAGAAATTACGTCAAATCGGGAAAATGACATTTTCGTCTGACAAAATATATTACAATTTATCTCCGGAGAATCCGTATATCACAAATATGTCAAATCCCCATAGCTGTCATATGCACTTTAAAATTGATATGATATTTTTTCGCCATTCATACCAGTCAAACCATGAGTTATCACAAGTGTCACATTGAATCATATTCTCCTCGCTTGACATTGTCATATTGTTGTCGATTCCCTGTTGATAGTAAAAACAAAGTATCGAAGCAAATCGTTTCTTCATCTGCCAGTCCCACCATCCGTCCATATGCTCGTTCGTTCGTTCGTCCACTCGTTCGTTCGTCCACTCGTTCGTCCGCCGTCCGTCGTCCGTCCGCACGTCCGCACGTCCGCCGTCCGTCCGCCCGCCGTCCGTTCGTCCGTCCGCCGTCCGTCCGCTGTCCGTCCGACCGCCGTACGTCCGTCCGTCCTACCGTCCATCCGTCCTACCGTCCGTCCGTCCTACCGTACGTCCGTCCGTCCTACCGTCCGTCCTACCGTCCGTCCGTCCGTCCGTCCTAAGTCCGTCCGTCCGTCCTACCGTCCGTCCGTCCTACCGTCTGTCCTACCGTCCTACCGTCCGTCCGTCCGTCCGTCCGTCAGACCGATGTTGATAGTAAAAACAAACTATCGAAGCAAAACTATCGACCGTCCGTACGCCACCCGTCTGCCCGCCCATGCGCTTGTCTATCTACCTACCTGTCTGCTTGCCAACGCGCTCTCCGTCCGCCTTCCTTCCTTCTTTTCCTTCCTTCGTTTCCTTCCTTCCTTCTTTATATATATAAACAGATGGCATGCATATAGTTATGTCTAACGTACCTATGTCTTTGAATATTGTTTCTTTTTCCTCACTTGTTGGTTTGTCAAATGTAACCCTTTCGCATCTTTTCATTTTCTTTTTTTATCGAATAAAACTGTTTTTTTATTTCAATATTTTTGTTGTGCCGGAGTGGTGACCCTCGCTCCTTGTTATTCTGGGGTTGTTTATCATTGATTTCAGTAGACTCACTCTCTTTTGCCAAGATCCCTCTCTTAAATTATTGAAGAGCGTCCGGGTCTGTACACATGTCAACATCTGTCATTAACTGCCCCAATTTCTGTTTGATCGATTGCAGGGGCGGATCTAGGAATTTGTCACCTTAGGCATAAATGGCGATATAATGCCCCCGAAAATTTTTTGAATCTTGGGTCTATGAAATGGCATTTCTTGTAATTTCAGAGCACTTTTAAGCAAAATCTAAAGATCTTAAATCACGTTTTTTTACAGCATGTCCCATAATTTAAGAAACATTTTGTCCAAATGAAAAGTTTTATTAAGTATTAAATGCCTGCATTTGAAAAACTAATAAAATAACAAGATAATTGGCCATTTTTCTCTATGTCAGAGCTCATCAGCATGCCTAGGAAGCATCAAAACATGATGTGTTTGACGAGTCTAACATGGACGACCTGGAACATTGTCTGGGCCTGGCCTAATTGAAAAGTATACCCCTTCAGGTGGGTTTAAAATCAGAGTTTTCCATCTCCTATGTGGGCTGACCATTTGGGATATTTCATGGATGTGAAGTAGCTCAGTTTTTCACACCGTCCCAGTTATTCTAACACTTGCTGGACCACCTCTCGATGGGACCCTCACCTTATCCTACTTTAATCTACTCTAAACTATCCAGTTAAACTAACCTACATATGCAATAAACTAAATGTAGAAACCATTGGAGGACGGTTGTAAATTGGGACTTCGTTCTGTTACCGTCTCCTGTCACACATTTTTTGTAATTTCGTATGTAGCGTAATTGTATGTTCTGTTTATGTGACAAATCAATAAATTCAAATTCATCAAGTGTTTGGAAACATTACAAATGTCTGCTAGTGCTGAGCAAAATACATTATAGATTTATATAAGTAATAATAATGACATATGAGCATTATTCAATAGTCTCAATGCGCTCTTACAACAATATATTCTTAATTGTTACTAAAAACACTAATTATTATACAATACTCAATAATCTCGATTTTGATTGGCTAAAAACCTACAGACAATTATTGATGTCTTGCCACCTACAAAATATCAAAAATTGTTTGTAGGTGAAGTAATTGTCTTTGCGTGGCTTACTTCCTAAACTCCCTAAAGGCTTCTACATTTATAGTTGTATAATAAAACAATTATTGGATTCGGCTTACACACGATATCAAGAATTATCCAGACCTCTGTCAATGTTATCCGCCTCAGCCTTTGGCAGATAACATTGACCTTGGTCTGGATAATTATTGCCTCATCCAATAATTGTATATTACTACTACATATATTATACTAGTTTATTATTGTCAAAGCTACAGTACTACATACTGTGTATATTATATTACCAATAAACCATGATAAACAGATTGTGCACAGGTAATCTTTGTTCTTATGCAGCGCAGCACAAATGTAGACTAACAGTATTATAAAATTATAAATCAAGGGAAATAGTTGTAGATAAGATAGAGTAAGAATTATTTTTATAAAGATAAACAGTGGAGCATATAAGTTTAAAAGGTGCAGATAACATCAAGATATTTTAAGCGTCAGGCGCGGGCTGAAAATGGGAATCGGGGGCAACACCTCTGATTACCTTATCCAGTGGTTGGAGGCAGAGTCCTTTGTCTGCTAAGATTCCCGCCTGCATATGATATGCAAGCGGGTAATTTAGTTGAAAACAAAGGATTTTTTTGTCTACTAATTTTTCAGTGCATGTGAATGAGAGAAAATTAGAAGACAAATAAATCCTTTGTGTTCTACTAAATTTCCCGCATGCATATCATAGGAATGAGGGAAATTTAGAAGACAATGGCAAAATTTCTCTCAGGCATGAGCAATGAGGGAAATACGAGGTTTACATTCCCTCGGAGAACAAAAGAATCCGAGGTGATCATGTTATTATTGAATTAATCACAGGCATGCTTATCTCGATTTATTTGTATATTATATGCATCAACGGCCGTCCTCATAAGCGCGGCATCCGAAAATTTAAACACAACCATGACTATGAGCGGATTATTTTCTGCCGAAAATGGTGACAGACACTTAACAAGCATGCAAGTTTTATAATTTTTGAATTACTCAATCATGTAAAGTCAGCTGCAGTGAGGAAGAAAGGCAAATAAAGTTAAGTAAATTTGTATTCTTAGTAAAGAAACTTGTGCATTGACATTGTGCGTTAATCTGCTTATGTCGTAGTGAAGATTTGAGGCTTAACTCCAAGACTTTGATTGATGAATGGCTTTCGATCGAAACGTAAAATAGACCTGTTACACACTATTTCGGCAGTGCGTTGCAACCTTACAAAAAGTATTATAGGCGCCTTAAACATGGCGGCCACGGAAAATTACTCTTGTCAATATTTTAAGTTTTTAAAGTCTGTGTTGCTTTTATTTTTTATTCATATAATTTGCCTTGATCGAGAAATTACAATTGTTTGTGAACTAAACTATACGGTTGTTAAGATCAGCAGCTCACCGAATTTCCTGAGCAAATGTCCTCGACGTGTGATTGCAGCTACCTGGAATAAACATGCGCACTGCACTTGTCTTTATATAACATGGAACCGTGTAACATGGATATCGCCATCTATGGGGACGTCGAAAGAAACCCTGGTCCATGTTATAACATATCAAAATTGTCAGACAACGAATTCTCGTGATACGGCCAAACTTTCAGATTTGTTTACTGATTTTTTTATTGAAAAAATTGATAAAATTCACCAAGATCTGAATAGAAGATGTACAGATGGTACATCTGTGGCTTTGTCTTCAATTCGTCTTTGCTCTACCGAACTTGTAGAGTTTAAACAAGTTATTGAATCTCAAGTTTCTGCTCTTACCGTTAGCTGCAGCAAAAAGTCTTGTGCTCTGGATCCTATACATTATGTTATATTACGAATATGTATACATGCATGTGCTAGTACCAACAATGACTAATATTGTTAATGTATCACTTCAGACTTCTACTATGCCCTACTCCCTTAAGATTACCATGTTAATTCCATCATCAAAAACCCGTAACGCTGACATATCATGAAGAGTTTCTTAACTTTCGTCCAATTTGAAATTTATTTCGAAATTAATTGAAAAGGCTGTTGCTTTACAGTTAAAGGAACATATAGCACTGAACTGTTCGGATGAGAAGTTTCAATCTGCATATAAAGCGTTACACAGTACTGAGTCCAAAATGATATTTTGATGGCCATTGACAGCAACAAATCTGCTTTTCTTCTCCTACTGGATCTTTCGGCGGCCTTTGATGCTGCAGAGTTTTCCATCTTACTTTCAAGGCTATCTAAACGGTTTGGCGTCATGGGAAAAGCATTGAAGTGGTTTGAATCCTATCTTGAATCCCGTAAGTTGTTTGTCAGAGTAAATGGGTGTGACTCCTCTGTACGTAACTTGGAAGGTGGTGTACCCCAAGGCTCAGTACTTGTACCATTGCTATATTTAATTTATACAGAACCTCTTGGTGAAATAGTACGGCGTCATAATCTCCAATTTCATTTTTATGCAGACGATACACAGCTATATTTGACGTTTGAGAACAATCCTGATGACTTACAATCTGCTAGAATATGTATTGAGCAGTGTGTACGTGAAATTGATTGTTGGATGATTACTATAACAACCTAAAATGAACAAAGACAAAACTGATCTTGTGTTATTCAGCTCTAAACATCGACCTGGACCTGTTATTGAATTTATCAGTATTGGTGATGAACAGGTCACACTTTCACCATCAGTAAAGAATCTTGGAGTGATTTTTGATCAAGGAATTAATTTTGATGATCACATAAAAATGATCTGTAAGTCATACCATCTTAGGAACTTATGGAAGATAAGAAAATATCTTTCACAGAGTACTGCTGAGATAATTGTCCATGCCAGCCTTCATCACCTCAAGACTCATTGTTATATGGGATCCCGAAATACCAGATTAATAAACTGCAAGCTATTCACAATATTGCTGCGCGTTTGGTGATGCTTACCAGGAAGTATGATCACATTTCACCGGCCCTTATTAGTCTTCACTGGCTTCCTGTAACTTTTAGAATTAACTTTAAACTTCTACTTATGGTTTTTAAATCCTTAAATGGTCTTGCTGCGCAATATCTTAGAGAGTTACTGAAAAAACGATCTTATCTTCGATCTACAACCAACAAACTGTTGCATGTACCAACGACAAAACTTAAACGTTATGGAGACAGGTCCTTCTCAGTTGCTGGACCTAGGCTGTGGAATGAATTATCTAAGAATATTAGAAAAACTTATTTTTAATCTATTTTAGTTTGTTTGTTTTTTAGTTAAATTGTAATATTCACCATATGTATATTACTTTATTTAGAAATTTGTAAAGCGCTTAGAGCATCATACTGAATAAGCGCCATATAAGCCTAATTATTATTATTATTATTATTTAAGATATCTTTATTCCTACACTGCCTGTGTTGAGATCGATTCTACATGTGATGCTGTTATCAGGGTTGAGGCGGCGTATTGCTGTGGAGATTTGTCTTTCAGGTTTGGCATACCCAAACCACCTTGAGCTGGTGATAATGTGAATACTGTAGTTCCGCGAGTTCATCAGGAAACTGTTCATCTTGCCGAACAATTGTCGGCAGAAATACTTTATTCAACACTTCATGGATTGTATCTACATAGTCTTCGAATGATTCGATTGTGCGCATGAAGTATGTAAATTTCGACCTGTATCCCTTTGTGAACGCAATGTAGGCTGCATGTGGTTGACTCCTTGCAATTTCGGAAAGTGTTTCAATTTCTCTCCTCCAAACTGAGACTTTTTCATTACAATATTGATCTATATACTCTTTGGATCCTATCTCCGCACCTAGGTGTCGTTTGCCTTCAGTTGTGATGTTAACTTCCTCTCCAAATACTCTACGGGCTTCATCTGCCAGCGCCTGTAATTTCGCTATTAACCAACTCTTCGTTCCATTAACCAGATATCCATATTTCTCTCCTTCCATGCTCAGGTGTTTATACCATAAATATAATGATTTGATTCTTCTACCTCCAGCGGAGTCATGAGCTGACCAGACTTGTTTGACATCTGGTACGGAGAGGCTCAAACTTTGGATCATATCTGAATGTGTTGATGGAATACCAGGGCATAGTTAATGGGTCACCCTGCGTAGTACCCTCTTGTGACAGGATTTCACCCCCACCAGAAATGAATAACCTGGAATGTTTGCGATAGGCGTTGATGATGTACAGCGACATTTCCGGACAAGTTATCTGTATGTGATGGAGTGCAACATATCTATTATTTTGGTTGAAAGCATTACTTGCATCTACCAGCAGGATTCCGTCTGTTTCTTCTTCTGCAAAAACGTGGCTCATGCCATGGATCGCTGCTTCACCCGCGCTGTAACTAGCACGAGCCTGTAAAGTTTAATCTCATACTTCAGGCTCCGCGATACAGTCTTGCCAATTATTCGCCGCAGTACCTCCCCAACCCCTATCGGTCGAATTCCGGGATTCTTATCGAGTGGAATAAGCCTGGAGGCTGTGTAACTTTCAAGGGAGAGATGGATGATAACTCGTTGTTAGCAACTTTCTGGTCAAAATGGCTTTTCTTCTCTCAACTTCTTTCCCACGGTGCTAACATTTTTAAGGGTATAATTCTGCGGGAAAGTTCGGCATCCATACCCGAGGGTCCTGCAGAGCCCTTCGTTTTCATGGCAGCTTGGTGGATCTTTTGCACATCAATTACCTCAAAAATACCAGTTGGAACAAGATTTAATGGGCCTTGCAGCAGACATTCATCAACAACTTCTGACGCCTGGGGGTGCATTGCTTTCAGCTTTTCCAAGACTTCAGGTGTTAGAGTAAGAAGGCACGACGAACTTTCCCTATCCAGAAATTTTAGTGCTCCAGATATCTTCCCTTGCATGATCAATTTCGTAAAGACCTTAGAAGTATCATCAACAGTTCTAGCTTTCTTCGAGGTTACAAACTTTTTCTGTATGAATTTGATTTCCTTCATCAAGAGATTTAAATCTCCGCGTCTCCATAGAGCTAATCTCCGATCAATGGCTGCACTGCATGTGCTCTTTAGCTTTGGACGTTGCTGAAGGTTTTTGTAATATGAACGAAGGAAGAACCATGAAAGCTTTCAAAGCAATTGAGTTCAGGTCTGAACTGCAATTGAATTGCTTTAGCCAGAATGTAAGCTCTTCGATAAAGCTTTTCCCAGCTCTTCTTGAAGGTATCTTGAAAATATTTCTTCTAAAATATACAATTTCCTTGTAAATTTCGGTAATATTATCATACAGGCCTTGGTGACTCAAGTTCTCCCAATTCTTGTCCTTGATTTTGGATGGTGGCACACTGATTTCTGGTAGATTTGGGCGGATTGTATTTGAACAAGATTCATCTTCAGGAACACAATACTCGGCTGAATTATGACGTTACAAGTTACGGGTTCGCGGAGACCATTTGGAGATGTACTAGACTGTCTTCGTACCGGGCTGTTTTAAAAGCATCATGCAAATCATGTTTTGATTCCAATGGTCTCAAGAGAGCCGTTTCAACATGGTCCTGACTTTGATCGCTTGTGCAAATTTCTGCTTGATCACTTATGCAAATTTGGGCTTCTGTTTGTTCGTTTGCAGATTTATTTCATCTTCTTCTTCAACCAAGGTTGAACTAACACTCCTTTTGACCCCAGACGAATCTGTGCCATTTGTTTATCTTACTTTACCAATACGTTTCTCCGCGTAAGCCGCTTTATCTCTAAGGTTCTGAGCAGATAAACCCAAACGTTCGTAGCCTCTCAATTCCCAGAGATTTTTCATAATCTCCATGTATCCAAGCTTTCGTCCTCTCACATAACAACTAGGATCATCGTTCTTAACACATTCTTTTGCTGTCAATTGACATTGTAATAAATCTGAAACCATCTGATCTGTCCATATTATTAATACTATTCCTTCTTTTTTGAGATGTTTCAGCCATTTCAGTCATCAAAACCTCTTATCGCCGCCCTCTTATCGCCGCCGCCATTATTAATGACGCCATTAATAACAATAATAATAATAATAATAATAATAATATTAATAATAATAATAATAATTATTATTATTATTATTAATAATAATAATATTAATATGTACAGTACAATGTTACAAAAAATAATTTTTACTCAAAAATTGTATATCCTGGACATATTGTCAATTAAGGCAATAGATAATGGTGCTACAACATGTATGCATGAACATATTCATTGAGACATCGAAAATAGTTCTTTACCGGTAGATATGATGTTAAAATTCGTTCACGAAATTTTTTAACTAGCATTTCACAATGTAACTTGCTTCTAATACAACAGGTACTAATCCTAGGATTCTATTAACCAATCAGGAAATCAGGAAAGATCAGTTTCCCTGTCATGCGTTGAGACCGCAGATCATGACCATCAATATTTAGTTATCCAAATTCCTGCCAGCTCCACATCACAGTAGTCCAATGTGGGTAGATTTATCAACTTACTGTATATAATATATGCACACCAACAATCGGGTAGAATCCCTAATACGTCTTAGTAAATCCAATTTTAATGTACCCCTTTACATTTGCACTATATTCATCCCTAGACATTTGAACGAGTTTTATTTTTAAAGGGCACCAATTGTATGATAAAGATGCACTTCCTTCCTTCAACAGCCATATGTTGGTGTCTATATACTAACTACTGAGTTGATTATTTTATGGATCATCAACAGTGTGAGAAAAGTAATTTCTTTCTTAGTGATTGATGGTAGAAACAGCACTGAGAATTCCCCATCATTCTGTTGCTGCACCCAAAAATTAAAAAGTTTAGGCTGCATGTATTTATTTTAATGTCCTATGAAACAATTAAATTCAGACAATTCAAAGCTATCAGAGATATTATCAACTGAAAATTTATTCAGTTAGTCAAATGAATGGGCTATATTATCTAATTCAAGTAATTTAGAACTAAAATAAATACTGTAAGAAACTACGCTAAAAATGTTCAAAACAGCAAGCGGGCGAGGAGTTGTTGCGTATACGTATTTCTAGTCAGGCACTTATTATATTAGTATAATTATTTGTACAGTAGTTTCAGATGTAAAGCTGTTTAGAAACATGATTTTTCACCTTCAAACCTTTGAGGCTAAGATAATTCCTGAATGTAGAGAAAAAGAAGCAGTATTTATAATCTATACTGTACCAGTTGTCAATGTTAAAAATTTCTTTTTTTCTCTTTTAGGAAACAGGTCATATTTTCATATCTTCAACCAAGATCACCAAAAATGTCTTTCATGGTTCAATAAAACGTTATATGTTGAACTTTGTAATTTGGAACACTGCAACCAGACGTGGATTTCGACTCCTAGTCATAAAATAATGTCTATAGAAAACCCTGCAGAATGCATTTCAGCAAACAAGCTTGTTGATAAGAGTAACGTTTTTATGGATTCTTGTCATTCCAAAACATCGTTTCAGACATGGGAATGGACAGATTGTGATATTTTAAGAATCCAAGGAAAAAATCTCTACTTCAACTATCGCAATGCTAAATCTGATCTTATACTATACTCAGGCATTGGAAGCTGGAGTCGCTGGGTTAAATATAATTCAACACATGTTAATCTTTGTGATAAAGGTTGGTCTTCCATTTTATTTCATACCAGCTGGTATTTACGATCACTGTGTAATTTTGCTTTATTTGAATTAATGCAGTATGTATGCGGATACAATACGTATTGTATATGTAATACATGTATTTTTACTTGGAGAAGTAAAATTACAATAATTAGATAATATTAATAATAATAATAACAACAACAACATGTCAACAACAACAACGACGACGACGACAACAACAACAACGATAACAATAATAATAATAATAATAATTAATTAAAAAAATTAATATTAAATAATAGATAACAACAATCACGGTGTTTCGAGGTGCACACAATCTGAAGCCATGTATTCGCTCTTCACGCACTCGGTTATTGCACACTTGTTTTACTTTATGCATGTATGAATTCTAAGAACTACCAGTAATAAGATTCTTCTAACTGATATCACCTTAAAAAATTTGTTTTACCCATACAAAATATTAAAATTTATGATGAATTATCAATTTTATATGGTGGCACAAAATATTTAAAGTTTCTATAAACGCAAATACGATATTACTGATATATTCCGAAGCAAAGCAAGTGTGATAATCTCGCCACGCCAGAGTCCATTTCTCACGAATAGTTCATATATATATATATATATATATATATATATATATATATATATATATATATATATATATATATATATATTTTTCGCTTACCTCAAAACTGGTCTGCTACAACTTGTTTCATCTGTAAAAGAATCTTCAGGCAGTGACAATCTTCATCGTAATAAATTTCGCGTAATCAACGCAAACAAAGCCATGACCTCATGCTTTGTCCCCCACATACGCCCCCACTTTCCGGCAGAAAGCCTATAAATAAGCGGTCATCCCTTTCGATATTGTCACTGCCTGAAGATTCTTTTACAGATGAAACAAGTTGTAGCAGACCAGTTTTGAGGTAAGCGAAAATCTATTTGCTCTAACTATATGTTGTTGAGCACTCTTTGCATTTCGTAGACCAAAACCTACACGTATAATATATATATATATATATATATATATATATATATATATATATATATATATATATATTTAACATCTTAGGCCGATATCTCTCACTGCAGCAATTTCGTGAAGAGGTACATCGGTCCTGCTATTTTGAAAGAAATTGATCCAAACCAATTTGGTGCGATTTTGCGATTTTGCGATTTTGTTCCAAGGGACGCACGGAGTCGTATTCAAAATGCTGCTGCCGTGGTGGAACATTGGTCTCATGAAAATAAGCTTCACTTAAATACCGATAAGTGTAAAGAATTTATCATCGACTTTAAGTCTTCCAAGCAGACCTTCGATCCTGTTACAGTCGATTGCAAGGAGCTGTGTGTTGTTAAACATGCGAATATATTAGGCGTTACTTTTTCAAGTAATCTTCGATGGAACGAACATATGACCGACACAATTAAAAAAGCTAATAAACGTTTGTATTTTCTTGTTCTGTTGAAACGTGCATGCTAACGTACCAACCAAAGATATGGTGGATTTTTATTTCACGTGTATTAGATCAGTTTTGGAGTACTCTGTACAGGTATTGCATCACGCTCTCCCGATGTATCTATATGACGACCTTGAACGCGTACAGAAACGCGCTTTATCAATTATCTCACCAGGAGAGTCATACAAGTATAATTTAGATCGTCTTCACCTTTTTACTCTATTTCACAGACGTGAAGATTTGTGTTTTAAACTTTTTGACAGTATTAAGAAGGATCCAACACATAAATTACACGATCTGCTACAGTACCTCCAAGGTACGAGGGGAATTACAATTTTAGAAACAATAAAACTTTTAGTAGTTTTCGTATGAATACATAAGCGATTTCAGAATACTTTTATTCCCTCAATGTGTTTTTAGTCTTTAGTCATGTTTGTAATTTATTAACTTTCATCTTTGTAAATTATTATATAATATTATATGAAAACTTGTAAATTACGCAATTCAGCCGCTTTGGCTGCGATGTAGTTTTCTTAATCGTAGCTTTGTTCGTCACTGCGGCCTGGTAGATTACTGCCTTTGTTTGGCATTCTCCTTGCACGCAGCAAAAAATGGTTTTCTTATTTTAAGAAAAAAAAATCTTATTTCAAGAAAATATTTCTTGAAATAAGAAATTTTTTCTTAAGAGAATGGTAATAAAATTTTCTTAAGAAAATTTTCTTGAGAAAATATTTCTTAAATTAAGAAAAGAATAATCTTAAAATAAGAATTATTGGGTTAGGATTTTCTTATTTTGAGAAAAGAATTTCTTATTTTGAGAAAAAAATTTCTTATTTCAAGAAAATATTTATTGAAATAAGAAATATTTTCTTGGGAGAATGGTAAGAAAATTTTCTTAAGAAAATATTTCTTAAGAAAACATTTTTTAGAAAATATTTCTTAAATTAAGAAAATATTTCTTAAATTAAGAAAATAATTTTCTTAAAGTAAGAAAAGAATAATCTTAAAATAAGAATTATTAGGTTAGGATTTTCTTATTTTAAGAAAATATTTCTTATTTCAAGAAAATATTTCTTAAGATATGTTATTTTTTCTTGGGAGAATCATGGTATATAATATATACATATACACACATAACATACATAGGAACGAGGCAGAAAAGGCTTAGTGAGATGCATATAAAAATATTAAATTGGCAGCCACTTATAAAGAGAGTATATATTAAATTATGCTTATAGTGAAAATCCCTATTGTAATAAAAAGCATTTAACAATATAACAGTTCTGCTCTTCATCATTATATCCAAACTATTGTATGGTTCCCCACCATTTAATTAAAAAACTTAGTCAGCATTCCATTTAGTATTTCACTAAATGAAGATGATGCTCTCATATTAGTGACTATATATGCTCTAGCCTCTAGTATTTAACAACTAAATACATTCAAAATAATGGTCATAGGTATATTGTGGTACTTCAGGAAAATATTGGTTTTTATTTCATGATGTTAATTTTTAATGACAAGTGAACATTGAGTTTGCTTATATGGTATACAAGCTGGTATGTTTCAAGAAAATGCCCTTTGTCAGAGAGATGTTTTCTGTGATGAAGGTCCTTCACTCAAAACATTAGAACTCATATTCTGTATATAACAATCTTTTTATATTTTGATTTATGTAAGCAAATTCAATGTTCACTTGTCATTAAAACAAGTATTTTCCTGAAGTACCATAACACACCTATTACCATTCTTATTGCACACTTTTATTGTACTATTGAGTTTGCTTGAAAGACATGCTTACTTTTAGTATAATAAAAGGTTGAGAACTACTACATTGTTTGTCACATAGGCGAAATGTCACTTTTATAATGTTTATATGCTTTGAGCATCCCAATAAAAGGGGCAGCAATGTCTTGTGGCATATTATATATCGTTGAAAACAAAATACTTCAGGATATTCATCTATGCTTTGGATGCAGTAGTCAAAATCCAACAGGTAAAAAGATGCCAAAAACCCCACAGTAGCTTCCTTCATATTTCTATCATCAGTTTTGAATAAGATCCTTTTTTCCACAATTACATATACAAAATATTTATCAAATACCAGCACTGTTATTTTCCCCACTTGTTTTGTACTCCATGTATCTGGATCCTCATAATCCACTAGTTTAGTAAATAGAAACAAAAGATTTTCTAATTATATTTTAATATCATACTGGATGGAAAACAAAACTAACTACTTTTCCAAACATGCAGACATTAAATGTTTTGTTATATTATATCAATCTATCCAGACAACAAAACATCACAAAACAACTTATCCAGTACTACATGTACTTAAAATTTGTCCATTTTTTAAACACAATTTCTTTGAAGGAACAGTAAGATGAAAATCGTAAATCCCAATTTTGCATTTATCTTAGAAATACTCTCAAAATGATGACGAATAGCATGCTCGCTTATTGTCAATATCTCATCTTATTCTAGAAATATCATAGTTTTAGAAAGATGAAAATGAGATACCTTGCAACATAATCTGCACAAATAAACTAAGAAAAACTAAATGAGTAATACAGTGATGGATCCAGCTTTATCTGGTAGGGGGTGCTAGCGAAGTGAGATTCTAAGGCATGGGGTGCGACTGAGGCAGGTTGGAGTGCCCCTGAGGCAGGGGTCTGGGTTCAGGTTGGAGTGCCCCTGAGGCAGGGGTCAGGGAGCCAGAAAATTTTTTATAACCATTAATATATGATAGCTAATATATGAATCATATATCTATGAATCATATGATAGCTATGATATCTAATACCTAAAAATTGGATTTGACAAAGCAATTGGCACCCTCACTACACCCCCATTGGCCAAGGCCAGAGGGGTGCGCACACTTTTGTAAATCCATCACTGGAGTAATATACCTAGTATACTAGGCATGCTCAATGAAGTGTACCATTTTTATTAGCATTCTCTCTCAAGACATCTCATTTGCATTGAAAGGGAAGTGTCATGAGACGCGCATGCACCAGTTTTATGATGAAACTTGAAAAGTTATGCTAACTTTTTCAAGTTGGTATTTCCAATATGGCTTCTATAGAGGGCGGAATGGTTTCTCTGCTTTCACCATGGTTTCCGCCCTCTATAGACGCCATATTGGAAATAAAAACTTGAAAAAGTTAGCCTAACTTTTTCATGTTTCATCATAAAACTGGGGCATGTGCATCTCATGACACTGCCCCTTTAAAGAAAAGCCAGAACAACATTCTTCTGTATTTAATAATGTGAATAAAGTACAGTTTTAGATGGCTGAAAACCAATGGGTTTCCATGAAGCAATTACTGTAGGTCATACAATGGAACTTCTATAACATCTCTTTTTTTAATTTGTATACTCAGCATTATTTTATTCTCTGGCAATTTATTTAATATCACACTTTTCCAAGTCACTGATATACAGAGACTTAGACAAATGTTATTACCCATAATTATAACAACTAAAATATTATGATATTACAGAACATATATATAAATTCTGAAATATTTATATAATACACGCAACCTGTACCTGTATACAGTGTATGGCATTACATTCTCCCAATTTATTTAATACCACCACACTTTTCAAGTCACCAACTTAATGTCATTACTACATTATCCAACTAAAACATGATAATACTGTAATTTTGTTGGTGAGATGCTCTAACCATTGAGCTATCGAGTATAGGATGGAGTACTGGTACATGTTAATGTTTTAAGTTTGTCAGAGTGTACACAGTCTTTGACAAACTTAAAACATAAACAGGTACCCCCGTCAAGGAGTTGGTGAAGTGGGTGTACCGTGTACTGTGCATCCACTGAACACCCAGTTTTTTAAAATCATACAGATTTTTGAAGGTACTGTATGTATATGCTCTTTCACAAGCATAATAAAAAAATTATTAGTAAATAAAATAAACTCAAACTTACCAAAATAAGCTAAATAAATTTTTCCAGCTGCTCTTATTTTAGTTTTGTTCAAGCAGGAATGGCAAAATTGCAACTTCATCTAGAAATCTAATTAAAATACAGATAATAATAAATTAAACACCATAACCAAGTTAATGAATTAACATTATATGTGTGGACATTGTCAATAGAGGTATGATCTGGAAACACGGCCAAAGTCTTTGTTCTATGTTTTTGTTCACGTTTATGCAAATGTGTGCACTTTCACACTTGCTGTCAAACACTTTGTTTTTCTGTATAATGAAGCAAGCAGCCAATGGCAGCGACGCAGCATTTGGGTTTAGTCACTCAACCGTGCTGTAGAAATATTAATGAACGTAAAACAAAAGACTTGTGCACTTCCAGGGCATCCTCAACATAAATCGCAGCTTCTTGTTAGCCGCTTTGAAGTTCGCCACGTTTCCAGACCATACCTCTATTGACTATGGTGTGGACGATCAACTTCACACATATAATGATACTCCTAGGTTCAAACCATTTACTTTAATGAATTAACATTAGATAATGGTTGCAACAACTCAACCAATCCATGTCGAGTGTTTCAATATGCTTTAATTCATCAAGATTAGACAGGTTAATAGTGAACTCTATATAGTATATACAGTAGAGTCCACTAAAAGAATAAAATATATTTTGTTTTCTTTTGTCATAGCACAGTGGACTCTATATAAAGTACGCTAATGAATTAAATAAGTCAATGTTTCTGGTAAATGTGTGAGACAAAAAAAAATTATAGTAAAAGTTGAAATTACTTTGTGGTTTCAACCATTCTCTAAGACTGTTAGATAATGGTCCCTTGTGCTCTATGGGATACAGAGTCCCTCGAATTAGATAGAAGTCCACTCGGGGCCTTCTAACTACTGTAATTGTCGGGACTCTATATCCCATAGAACACTTGTGACCATTATCTAACCTACATGTATACTTATAATGTTACTTTATTATAAGTCTCATTAAACGGTCTTGTTATGCAAATACATGTATATACATGATGATCGTCAAGCTCAAATCCTCAGAAAATGAATCCCAGACAGTTTCCCAAGTATTACTGGTTTATAGTGAATATTGAATATGCAGTGAATATAGCTTGATCAAACCAGTACAACATTGTGACCTTCACTCTAAATAAGTGTCTTGATATTAGAGCATGTCACAGGCAATCAGAAGGTTACAGGTTCAAGCCCTGTCTGGGACACTTTCTGGGGGGATTTGAGCTTAACAATTGCCCATGTATCATCTGAGCTGATTCACTTGGCACTTGTTTGCCACATGTATTTTAATTCGATGAAAAATCAAGAATATATAACTTGTTGACAACCGGTATGCAATATCACATGAAGAAATATTTTGAGTAATGCCAAATGTTTGGAAGTTAAATTTATAGGTTATGCAAACGGTTATTCCCGATAAATGTTTGTATAACATACCATTTTGTTTCCTGAGACCAGATAAATAAAGGATGGGCTTTCTCCATTCAAATTAATATTTTGATTTATAGACAGTAGACACATGATTATCCACATTTCAATTGAAAAATAACACTTCCCATACAGTGGAATGGAATCCTCTAAGACAAAGTTTTTGATAAGATAACTTCAGGACAACTATTTGATTTGCTTCAAACATTCAGATGCATTTAGGAGCTATATAATATATTAATAATAGTAGATCAGAGTCAACTTACCTTCGTCAGTTCGTCTTCGAACTTTTATACTGAAAGCCGGCTGAAATCGCATCATTGCCGTATTTACCCATGCAGCCAGGATTTTGTAAAACAAACGAATAATTGATGATCAGCCACTTCTTTAGAATTGGTATTAACACAAAGCGATTTACCAAACACAGAATCCAAGACTGTTTCAACTTTCCGCGACCACGAGATATTCAAATATGGCGCAAACTCGCTAGGACCTCTGAGAAATATCCATATACCCTTCACAAATCCCAATAATCCCTATACTTCCCTGCAATCCCAGCCAGTTTGACTCGGAAAAACATTGCCCACACAACTAAGTTGAAATTATATATAATATCAGCATAATGTCAAGTTGAGCGAACCAGTATATATCTTGCCGGTTTATAAAGCTACTCGAATGACACCAAGACGACTCCGCGTCGCGCTCGCGCAACGTTTTATTCACACTAATGGTTACTATACACTCAAAACGTTATAGGCATGAAGACTTTGTTAACAGTCTACAACAAATAAATCCTCGTTCGGGTCAACTAAAACGGCATGTTTCATTTCAGTGTATATACTGGTAATGATTATATCACGCCGGGTCAGCAACCTCGAAAATCCCGCCATGTGCGTCTGCGCTATTACGCAAAATGTTCAGCGGTTACTCAATAAATAATACAAAATGGCGTCGGAAAAATAGTGCTAGAATGTAGAACAAGTCGTCGAAGCCGTTTGTATAGAGGAAAATGAAACAGTTACCACTGAAGAACAACCTACATAATTCAGCGTGTTTTAAAAGAGTCGTTGGCTTTGTTTGAAAGCTTTAGGGAGTGAGAAGATGTGGCGAAATTCAAGCGTGAAGTGAGAAGATGTGGCGAAATTCAAGCGTGAAGCTTCACGCTTGAATTTCGCCACATCTTCTCACTCCCTAAAGCTTTCAAACAAAGCCAACATCTACCAGAAGTGTGTTTTAACGTTCTTCGCACCTGGTTTGCCTTAACTTTATGTTGCAGAGCAAAAACAACTCTAGCAAAGCAGCTGTGCCTTGGTACTTCTGAAAAATATTTAGATGCACTTGTGTTGAAACAGATTCATGTAACAGTGACTTAAAGAAATGTTGCCATGCATTGTTTTTAAATGAAGAGGTTCTACATGAGTCTTGTCAATTAGTTTCCCAATGAGTGGTACAAACTCTTGTCGACTCTTACTTTTGGAAATGAACTCTGTGACTTTGGATCGCTTGGTTTTATCAGACATAGACTTTTTCAATGTTGGATTCTTAAATTTCTCTACTGCTTCTATTAAGTTAGGTATTTGCAGCTTGATGTATTGATAACTTGACACAGGCTACAGCAAAACATTTACAACTTAATATTAAGTCTGTTCTGATAAGACCAAGGTTTCCAGGTACACGAAACGTCATTTCCATACGTTCCCTTTACATCATGGCAGTTATCCTGAGTAGCATTGCCAAAAGCAGAGAAACATGTAGCTGTATTATTTAATTCCCCACCAAGCATTGCCAGCATTTTCATGTCATTGGGAAATTCCTCAAATGAAAATGTGACAGACAGACCATTTATTTGAAAGATTTGCCCTGTAGGTCTTCCATTTCCTTGCATGTGGCCAGCGTCAGGGGCGGCGTGGCCCTGATGGGCCACCAGAAATATGGTGATGGCCCACCATCCCGCTCTCCCACTGTGAGCAGTGGGCCCCTATTGAATAGTTTTCCGGGCCCTATTTTTGAGCCACGCCGCCCTGGTCAGTGTACATATTTCCTAACAACTAAAGATGTTTCCTGACAATTTGATCCAAATACAATAAAATTAGCACTATTTGAAGCTACTCACTTACCGGCATTAATAAAGCTAAACAAGAAAATAACAAGCACTTTCATTTTTGCCAAATGGACAACCATCACCCCCCCCCCCCCCCCCCCCCCCCCCCCCCCCCCCCTCATGCAAGAAGAAAGGCTCCCTTTGTTTTACCAAACCACTTTAACACACAACACACTTGCCCAAGTATTTACATTTCAGTAAAACATAGCTAACCGAGAAGATATTCCCTTAAATCCCTAAAACAACCACTTAGTTTTTCATCCTCATCAATATAATCCCTAAACTCCTCTTTCAGATGGTATATTTTCCCAATATCAATCCCCTTGATTTTCTCAGAAAGTTTGTTGTATGCAAGGAGTTTTGGAATGGAACATTTAGACATAAATGTATACCGGTAATTGCTGTTCTTTTCTCCTTCACATACTTCATAGAAGATGTGAGTCTTTACTGCTTTGTACTTTCTTAATTACCCCATAACCCCAGCAGTATAGTAAGTAGCTACCTGTATGCTTCTCAAAACATTATCAACAGAATTTTCAAAAGCTAACCTGTCTTTCTTTTGCTTTTGCTCAATAATATAAGAAGTGAGTTTATCATTAGACAATACATAGTTACCTAACTTGTACTTCTTAGTTAGTGTATCAAACAGGCCATCAAGTGCTGGTTGCTTGTTCAGCAAGGTTCTACTTCCACTATGTGATGTATAGACAATGCTACATCATTACTTGTATTCGTCTCTCTAGGGTACTTTTATTGGTATGAGATTGACAACAAAAACTTGTCGGTGATGGTTTTGGATATGGCAACTAGACTATTTGAAGAGAACAAAGCCATGATATAATTCATGCCATGATATAATACATAATATAAGCCATGATATAATTTCAAATTTCAGACTAATCAATTCCAGGAAACCAATCAGTTTCTTGGAATTAAACTTGGTTAAAACAGGGAGCCGGAAGTGATTCCTGCAATACTTAAAGATATACAAAATGTCCCCAGATTTTAAAGCCCATATATATACTTGATGTAAATTAACATGCAGAACTGCAACAATTATATCATTTGATATATTGACTCAGAGCAGGTCGAATGTCCAAGAATAATGAAATAATGAATGAGTAATGTTAATTGCAATTAAATATGTTATAGGAAAGAAACGCTTTCTATATTAAACAAGACGCCCGCTAGGCGTTAACTTGGGCTACTAATTTTAGGGACATGGCGCGCATATTGCCTGCGGAGATGGGTATGCATTGGTGGCATGTTAGACAGTTGGAATTAGAAAACCCGCTCACTTGTCTTATATTACCAAGGATAATATTTAATGCATTGATTTCTGTCATCAGGCCACTGAAGGCATTGTGCAGCGCTCGCAGGCTAGCCTCCCCATGCAGAACGCCTACACGGCAATGCTATATTTTTTCTAATATCTGTTCGATTGAAGGTCTTCGTGTGTCAAAATTCATATAAAAATCAACGGCAAGGTATACGAAACATATCTGTTACGAAATTACATCGGTTTAATGGACATAAAAGCATTAAATCATCGGGTATTAAAACGACGAATAGATCTTGAAGCCATATATTATGTCCTTTGATTTTAAAGACGAGTCTCGCTTTAATCGCTTACGCATTTTCTCATATAACATCTGATCTTCACATTTTAAGTAGACGAAACCTACAGCGTTCGATTCACCAGATTCAAGTGATCATTTCGATGTAGAATTGATTTAAATCGGACAAAAACACAACATTTCATGCTTGATATTACGGAGTTTCACGGGATATAAAATGTCAACACAGTATAATAATATTTCCCTGTCCTTCGGCTGTCCATTCCGTCTTCACGATTGAACTCTCATCTGTGTTTCTCTCATCTTGGAGAGAATCTTTGCAATGGTTTGCGGGTTTACAGGTCTCGTAAATCATCGGGTAAACGACGAATAGATCTTGAAGCCATGTCCTTTGATTTTTAAAGACGAGTCTCGCTTAATCGCTTACGCATTTTCTCATATAACATCTGATCTTCACATTTTAAGTAGACGAAACCTACTACGTTCGATTCGCCAGATTCAAGTGATCATTTCGATGTAGAATTGATTAAATCGGACAAAAACACATTTCATGCTTGATATTACGAGTTTCACGTGATATTAAAATGTCAACACAGTATAATATATTTCCCTGTCCTTCGGCTGTCCATTCCGTCTTTACAATTGAACTCTCATCTGTGTTTCTCTCATCTTGGAGAGAATCTTTGCAATGGTTTGCGGGTTTACAGGTCTCGTATTAAAATGCTTTTCAGACTGCGATTCATTGACAACAAGGGTGAAGGCAAGGAACATTGAGGCAAGACCCTGGGTACGAGTTATTGCGCAATTTTGCAATTTTGTGCAACCCCAAGAAAAATACGAATAATAATAATAATAACGAAGCTGGTTTTAAGACTTGGTGCTACCACAGGTAGCCCAAGTAATAATAAATATAGAAAAACCCACAGCTAGGATTTATAATTTTTATAATCTTAACCTTTTAGTTTGTTGTCGGTGAGTACTCTCTCAGCTCATCGCGAAGCACTGCCTTGAATACTGCGCCGCATCATGTACTTGTTGAAGACGTTTTGTCTTCATAAACGCACCAACAGCAAAGAGATTTGGCTTCTTCGTTGACATTTTTCTTGTGTTGACTCATGTGTGCGTCTAACATTTCCAGTGATCCAGTCCAACTTTGCTTCTCAACCGACGAATTCACCGACCAGTGTGACTACAACGACATCTGCAAAATTATACGTAAACATGGAGGTCAGGTCCCAGCAGTAGCAGAGAAAAGCCTTATTATTCGCCTAATAAAAGAAAAATACGAAAAACAAAAAACATACGATTCTTACCTTGATGTTCAATAACAAAACCGCCAAATTTATATCTTCGTAACTCGTCGTAGAAAAAGTTATTGAAGCCGTATAGGCCATTCTGACGATTTCTTGACTAGTCGCAAAATATGTAAAAATATCGTCTCTTTTCTCCCATAAATTTCACAGTTTACCTATGATACTTGGTATCAAACGATAGCTTGAATCACGGTCTGTTTGGATTTCGCTCCATTATGTCTGTATGGGGTATTGTATTTCCATAATATCCGCAGGTTTATATGCAAATTAACTCCTTCCCAGACTTCCGCCAAGAACCGCGCACTTGACCCAGATTTTGGGATGGCGGGAATTTCGAGATTGCTGACCCGGCGTGTATTTAAATTGACTCTAAGAAATATTTTCTTGTTACAAGTAAAATTGATTGTATTTGTGTCATCTTGATAAGAAATTCATTGCTAATATTTTCTTGTTTTAAGTAAAATTGTTCTTGGTTTATTCTTGGTAAGAAAATATTTTCTTGTTTTAAGAAAATATTTTCTTGTTTTTAGTAAAATCGATTCTTGCAGGTTTATTCTTATTCTTATTCTTATTAAGGAAACATTTCTTCAAGAAAATATTTTCTTAGTTTAAGAAAAAGGAAAATATTTCTTACTTTAAGAAATTTTTTTCTTTTCAAGAAAATCATTTTCTTTTCAAGAAAATCATTTTCTTACTTCAATATAATATTTTCTTATTTTAAGAAATTGGAAAATCTTATTTCTTGCAATACAAAATATTTCTTATTTTAAGAAATATTTTCTTATTAAGAATATAATTTTCTTGTTTCAAGACAAATAATTCTTGAAATAAGAAATATTTTCTTAATAAGAAAATGACTTTTTGCTGTGGCAGTGGGCAGGCATCTTTCGCGCGGCAATTGCAATTTCTTTCTGTGACGGTTTTCTTGTTGGCTTCTTTGCGTAGAATGGTTTTATTGTGCGACGAGATGATGCTCTGGACATTCGGCATACAACTATAACTTAGTTTCATTGTGTTCCGGTTGAATATTTTGTTTAGCGGGTGGTTTATGGGGAAGGATTCATCGATTGATTTGAGGAATTTATGTCCGATATCGGTTTTGACGTTTGAGTTGAAAGGAGGGTTGTACCAGGTGATATTACGGCTTCTGCGGCGGATTTTTTGTGCGGGTTGTGGATCGTAGTGTAGGTTATAGCTGTGGCCGCTCTTTTTCAAAGCTTCTTGATAGGGGCGAGTGCTTGCGTCGAACGATTGCTTGTCGGATGAAATTCTCGAAAGGCGTTGGTTAATAGTTTCAGGGATTCTACGTAGGATGGACGGGGGATGGTTGCTTTGCACGTTGACGTACTGAGGGACATTGCCTGGCTTCGTGTACGGTTTGTAGGTGCCGGACCTGAGGTCAATTGAGCAGAATTGACGAAATGGCCGAGAAAGAATGCTTTATTACATTAAAAGACCACAAACCGAACTTTGACAACAACCCAACATCACGCCTCATCAATCCTGCCAAATCCGAGATCGGTATCGTGAGCAAAAAAATCCTCGAACGAATCAACAATAAAATAGTATCAGCCACCGGTGTTATGCAATGGAGAAACAGTGTCTCAGTCATCGAATGGTTCAAGAACATTAACAACAAATCCTCGCACTCGTTTATCAACTTCGACGTTGTCGATTTCTACCCATCGATAACAGACGAGCTCCTAAACAAGGCCATCACGTTCGCGTCCGAGTAAGACGAGATCACAGCGAAGGAAAGGCACATCATAATTCAAGCTAAGAACTCCTTGCTCTTTAGCGAAACCGAAGCTTGGTGCAAGAAAGACAGTAGCTCGAATTTTGATGTGACAATGGGCAGTTTTGATGGTGCGGAAACATGCGAACTGGTGGGATCCTACCTACTTTCGCAATTACCAACCGCGTACAGAAACGACATTGGCTTGTACCGCGACGATGGCCTCAGCGCGTTCAATGTTTCACCCAGAAAGACCGAAAAGATCAAAAAAGAAATCTGCAAGGTATTCAACGACAACAATCTCAAGCTTACCATCGAAGCTAACAAGAAGTGCGTGAACTTTCTGGACATCACTCTTGCCCTCAGGTCCGGCACCTACAAACCGTACACGAAGCCAGGCAATGAAGCAACCATCCCCCGTCCATCCTACGTAGAATCCCTGAAACTATTAACCAACGCCTTTCGAGAATTTCATCCGACAAGTAATCGTTCGACGCAAGCACTCGCCCATATCAAGAAGCTTTGAAAAAGAGCGGCCACAGCTATAACCTACACTACGATCCACAACCCGCACAAAAAATCCGCCGCAGAAGCCGTAATATCACCTGGTACAACCCTCCTTTCAACTCAAACGTCAAAACCGATATCGGACATAAATTCCTCAAAGCAATCGATGAATCCTTCCCCATAAACCACCCGCTAAACAAAATATTCAACCGGAACACAATGAAACTAAGTTATAGTTGCATGCCGAATGTCCAGAGCATCATCTCGTCGCACAATAAAACCATTCTACGCAAAGAAGCCAACAAGAACACCGTCACAGAAAGAAATTGCAATTGCCGCGCGAAAGATGCCTGCCCACTGCAAGGAGAATGCCAAACAAAGGCAGTAATCTACCAGGCCGCAGTGACGAACAAAGCCACGAAAGAAGTACAAACCTACGTTGGTCTTACTGAGAACACTTTCAAAACCCGCTACCTTAACCACACCAGCTCTTTCCGTAACAGAACCAAGAGAAACGCAACCGAACTAAGCAAGCACATTTGGAAATTAAAAGACTCTAACACCTCGTGCACTATTAACTGGAAAATCATTAAGAAATCACAACCATATTCTCATAAAACCAAACGCTGTAACTTATGCCTGTCCGAAAAATTTATCATCATATGCCACCCCGAACTAAGCTCTCTCAACAAACGGAACGAACTCGTATCCACATGCCGACACCGGAAGAAATTCCTACTACGATAACAATCTCACCACTACATGCATGTAACATGATCAAATTAATTATGCATCTATTGTATATATTCCGTTGCGCTGTCAAAATATTATATCATTTACCTGATGAGTGTGGCAAGCTTAACACTTGCCATACGAAACAGTTCTGTAGTAAATAAAATTTCGATGAAGTAACTTGTGTTTCTCATCTTGTGTTATACCGCTCTGCGTACGCATTGAGCACTCTATCCGTACGATTTTGTATGCGCTAGTTTCTATCCTCACGATAGTTTCTATCACTACATTTATCTATATATATATATATATATATATATATATATATATATATATATATATATATATATTATATATATATATATATATATATATATATATATATATATATATATATATATATATATATATATATATATATATATATATATATATATATATATATACCTGTAGCAAAGTGAAAAGGTGGTAAACTACCAAGAATTTAGTGACGAAATACTGACGTTTCGAGCGGTTTGTCTGTCAATTTGTCTGTCATTTTATTTAAAAAATGTTTTCTTCAGCTCATGTTCAGTGGGGGATCCAGGGTTGTTCGAAAGGGTTAACGGTATTTACTAGGCGGCTAGCTGGGGGCATGCCCCCAAACGAAAATGTTTAATTTTGAAAAGCCCAAAAGTGCTTTTCCGGCGATTTCTGATAATCATTTTTGCTAAATTAAGGCACCACGCCATTGCTAAAAATGCACGATTACAGGGGCATCAAGATTATGAAACACACGTTAATATAAACTCACAAGCTGTAGCACGCAACCAATATATACACTTTAGCCTTTAGGAGTCTTCATAAGCTACCAACACATTGTGCTTATAATCTGTCATATAATATTGCGTTTATCACTTCGGCTTCTTCGTCTTCACATGGTGAAAAAATGAAAACACTAGCTTGTTTGCGGGATTTCAAAGCGGGGGCGCGCGCTGCGTAGTTCAACATAATAATGTAAGTATGTCTAAGTTGTTAATTAAGGGCTAAAACTTACTTTCCATTTGTTTAATTTCTATTCCTTGCTTATTTGTTGATTAAATTTAAGAAAAAGGGACTTTTCCTGAGGGGGGATTAATTAGTAGGAAAGCACATGTGGGGACTGGGGGCATTTCCCCCCAGCTTTAGCTGTGCACAGCCGCGAACCTCCCGGATTCCCGTCTGCGAACAAGCGACGGATTGCTTGCCGGCGTTAGCGGAGATTTTGATAACAGACTGTTATTGGTTCGTTTAATATCAGGTGTTTTGATTGGCCCATGTACCTGTAATTATAATTAATTATGCGATAACATGCGAGTAGCTTTGAGAAAAACGCAAAATGGCGGATGCAAGGAGCGAAGGAAATAATATTTGGAATAAAGCAGTTGAACAGGTCTAAAACGTGTTCGGGATATCTTCTTTGTATGAAGAACAAAGAGGCATTAATAAGTCAGTTATTTTCAAAGCGAGATGTTTTTGTTAATCTTCCGACTTGCTACGGAAAATCCCTCATATTTCAAGCTACACCAATTATTGCAGATGAAGTACGAGCACAGAGAACTATAGCATCTTGGTTGTTATTTCTCCGCTAAAAGCTCTCATGGAAGACCAAGTTCGCTACCTAAAGAAGATACATTTATCGGTAGTCTGTGTAATAGATGAACATAACGATGAACTTGTTCGATATATAATTAATGGCGATTACACTTTATGGTTCCCCTGAATATTTTCGAGAAGAATATTTTCGAGCAAACAATTTAGAGCGTCTTTGGTCTGCGTTGCTGTGGTTGAAGCGCATTACAATAGTTGATGGTAAGTATATATGGATTGATGATATTTTTCTTTGTATCTGCAATATTTCATTGTAGGCGATTGCCTCAGCAGACCATAGCCTTTATTTAATATAGAATCAAAAGTGTCCTTTAATATCATAGAAATATTGTTATTTTGAGTCGATATCAATACCTAATTAGATTTTGTAAGGTAACCTAATCTTCTGCAATAACAATTTAGCTTTAATATGTATTAATAGCTCTTACATCTGTTTCTAAAGGGGTCTGCCTGGTGCTAGAAGAGTTCAACTTCCAGTCCGAACGTGGTATGGCAATCTTGGTGAATTTCCTGATGATGATGCTTGTAGTAACAGCATCAGCTACCAAAAAGGCCATATATGTTATCTATGAAAGTCTGAAGTTGACCAATAGTACTTCAGTGGTGTCAAAGTCTCCAGACCGATCAAACCTACAATACTGTTTACATTATGTAGATAAGGATATTCCACTGGATTTGCTATTTGAAGAAATAATAGAGGATGTCATAGGTAAAGGACAATTATTTACTGCCAGACCCGGAAACATGCAGTGTGTAATTTTGTACCGAGTATTTGAAACCGCTCTGAGTAACTCGTTTTATAAGGATGCTGTGCCAAAGTGTAAAACCCGTTTGGTAAAAATCTACCATGCTGGATCACCCCAAGCTGTAAAACTCCACATTTCTAAAAACTTATCAAAAGACAAAGCCTGGTCATATTAGACTGGAGTATCGATCTCAACCATTGCATTTGGTATGGGCATAGATTGCAAGAAAGTGAACAAAATCGTTCACTTTGAACCAACCAAGAATATTGAGTGTTACATTCAGGAGAGTGATCATACAAGAAGGGATGGGTCCTCAAGCAAGTATATCTTATTATTTAATGGTCTGTTCTCTATACTCATTGTTGTCAAGACATGAAAGAACTTCTTCAAGCTGAAACCAGATGCAGAACTGCTTACGAAAGCCTTTAGATTCACCCATGTTACAGAAACCAATGAACACAGTTGTTGTGAATGTTGGTCTTAATGTTCCCAAGACAACAAACTGTAATGTGTAGTTATACTGATTGGTTAACTAATTCCCTGCCTTGATGGGCTTTTATAAGTTTACTCTTGCTAACACCAGGGAAGCTGTATGAGGGAAAATGGGTTGCTGTAATAGTTTACTCGGTCAGCCAACAAGACTTCTGAACCATGCAGAGGACATATGTACCATGCAGCGTATTTTACCCACACGGTTCATACTTTCTGGTACACAGTGCTTGTTAGCCAATCAGAAACCATGATTTGGTAGAATTTACATATTATTGAAAAAGTGCATGCATTACAATATGTTATTATACAATTATTGGATGAGGTTAAGAATATCTTGCGTTATCAATGCCAAAGTTTTTGTTATATGCCGAAGCTGAAGGCTGATTGTGATAACACAATATATCATACGAAAACCGAATTCAATAATTATTTTATTATACAATATTATAAATGTAGAAGTCTTTAAGCTAACGAAAGCTTGTAAAAATTATAAACTCGAGATTTTATGTGTATTGTATAATAATGTTGCTTTATAAACATCAGTCAGTTTAATTTTATAAATAACTATCACATAACTGAAAATATACGTACCGACCAATGGTACAGAAAGATATACTCAGCATTAATTGTACTGCATTCAAACGAGATGAGCTATTCCTTAGGATTACAGCTGCAGCCATGCCAAGAGATGGCACCCACTCAATTATTTTATTTGAGTTTCTTTTGTTGACACAAGCTGCACGTAAAATAGCTTGGGTAAACGCTGCTCTATTCTTTAGCTCATTCTCAAACCTTTCAAAGGAAAAGCCTAGCAGTTGATCGTTATTTAGAGACCGCAGACAACTTGGTTGTTTCTTTGAGCAAACTCATGACAATCTATCTGCTTCAGTGCAGTTGCCAAGAATCTATAGTTGCTTGGGAAGGACAGCATTTTTCCAAGCAGCATTTGCTATCT
>JAYKKM010000385.1:1977500-2045000 GCA_035772405.1 Chrysogorgia sp. JL179-B06 | reverse complement strand
AAATATATTACAGTAAATATGGCGGATCGAGGCCATCTTCATGGCCGTCGATCGAAGCGTTTTAAAGCTTGCAAAGTGCGTGTCTATACTCAATCTACAAGAGGAAAAATTACTTCAGGGAATGTTAGAGTTAGGATAACTACGCATCAACTTTTGGAAAGAACTGAAATTGATTCTTCAAGCTAGTTTCGGATCAAACGACGATGCAAGTATTAAAGTTAAACCAATGAAGAACCATTAATACCAGCAACGACGAGTTACATGTAAAGAGTTTAACCGCTGGGAAACAATTCGAGAGTCGCTACTAAAAGCTCGCATTGAAGAGGAAGCGTTTTCCAGCCTGAATTGTGAAACTTGTGCTATCCATCTTGTCGATGCTTGGATTGTGGACCTGGGCAATACTTTTGTTCAGATTGTGTAAAGATGGTTCACGATGGGCGGAACTACTTCCACATTCCCGAAATATACAAGGTTTGTAATTGATGTCTTTAGTTTTATTGAAGTTAATAGTTTAACATGCACTTTTAATATATGGGCCAACAGGCCAAACTAGCCTATATATCCAGGCAACCTTAGTAGCCAGAAAGCTACCCAAGCTTTGTGAACTGTTTTTGCTTTTATTAGCATTTTTGAGCAAGTTATTGAGCTTGTTTTCATGCTTAATACATCCTGTAGTAGTTGTATGAATAAAAATATAAGCACAAACAGCAAAGTTATTTTATAATAAAAAGTGCAATTATGTTTGTTTGGATGGCTTTTTGAGCTGCATATACAGTACTTATCTTATGGCCATTAAGCATCATAATTAGCAGGTTCTATGTTCCCCCTGTTTGTTCAGTTAACAACCAGCTGCAATGCAATTTATTTAAAGTGTATTGTAAAGGTACAATATATTAAACACTAAGGTTGTGCTATTTTACGGGCTGAATGTTTTGTTCCTTTAATGTCCAACCACTTCGTACTGTCATTAAGCCATCAAAAGAGTTGCCCAACTTCGCAGTGCAGAGATATTATCTGTATTGATTATTACTTTAACAGTAAGTTAAAGTATGTGTGCTTGTTTGAAAGGTTTTAGTGTTTGCAAAACCAAATACTGATGTGACAGTCAACCTGCTGCAAATGTGTATCGATTTATGTAATCGAATAAAGGTGTTGATTTTTTGTTATTATTATCCTCAACTTTACAGCTACAACACTTAACTGACAATGTGAATTCTCTCGCAGAAGCATAAACTGTAAATTTGTAATGTAAGATCCATTGAAGCAGCAACATTTTGAAATGCATTAGAGAGCATTACCATCTCAGCACAATGCAATCTCAGGTCCCCACATGGACAGCAATTTTCATAATTTACATGAGCAATTGTTAATCTTGAAATGAATATCAAAGCCCAGCAAGAAGCACAAAGTAAAGCTATACAATAGTGAAAAAGTGAACTGCTGAGGTTTTAATAACAAAATACTGACGTTTCAAGCACAGCCCTCATATAATATACATCAGGTGACAATTATGTGCAGTATAATATATAGTTTAATCTTCTCTAATTTACATTGTTAATGTAAATGTGTGGCTTTTAATTTAAGCCTTTGGCTACTGAATTGGCCCTTTAGTATTTTACCCCAGTTAGTCAAAGGTACAGTATAATACTCGTAGAGATCATATACAGTAGTATAATACTAAAGGGGGCATTGGCAGTAACCACAATGGAAGCCACTATTACCTATGGTATTTCAGTTAATTGGTTGGCAAATGTGCTAGACCCAGTACTTTGCCAACCAATGTGCCTAATGTTTGCCTCCAAAAAAGCCAAGATGGCAGCATTCAATTGGTTACCTGCGGTTGACTGAAATTAAGATAGGAAGCCCCCTCTAGTATTATACTGTGATCTCTATACCAATACTAATCTCAATTAACCATGTGACTATTGAATTGGCCCTTTTACTCTGTTGAAGGTTTTACTCATAAAGAAGCAGCCCATGGCCCCATGACGGTTAACTATACAGTATCTATGGTTTGACCGTGAGACTCCCAGTTTCAAGCAGTTTCGTCCAGTCACCCGGTATGACTGCCACTTCTCACAGAAGTTAGGATTCTTGATTACCTCGTCCTTGGTGATTCTTGATTTCTTGATATCGTGCTCAAACTCTTCCAATAATTGTTAAATATTTAAAACACAAATATTGATCAAGTATATACAGGTGTAGCTTTATTATGAACAAATTACAATTTAAAATATTTTTTAAATTTATTCCACGCTCTTACAATCTTGATTGTTAACCCTTTCACTACTAAACTGGCCAAAACCGGTTATTCTATGCTGCTGAAGGACAACCTGATACTACATGTATATATTAAATCAGAATGATATGGTTGCTTATACTAAATTTGCATTTACGTGTTCGGAAAGTGCTATATTTTTTCATTAAAATTGCCATTTATTTAGACTAAATGTCAGCCAGGACTGTGACGTCACAGACAATGGCATTCGTCGTCCCAAAGCTAAATAATTTCATGGTAATGACGTCCACCATGTGACGTCAAAATGACGTTTTTTGGCTGCGTTATTTTGTTGACATTGTGGTGCTATCTGTGACATCTATCTGTGACATCTATCAACTTTGAACCTGAAAGCAAGGTGCATCCTAAACATGTAAATACAAAATGAACATGTCCAATACTATCAGAATTTTTTATATTCTTATATAATCAAATAATAGAAAAACGAAAAAATTTCATTTCATAATCACTTTAAATAGTAATTGTCAATGAATGTGTCATAACAAGGAAACTGTGTCTGGATGAATATCATGGTTGGTTCAATTCCAACCCACAGTAGATGTTACACCAATTCATCGTCCAACTAAATGTATTGACACAATAGACGTTACACAGTAGATGTTACACTACGTCACCGCGGCCATGTTGATGGAACTTAAAAAAGAATATCATTGACTTCTTTTGTTTGTGGCACCAACATGACCACCAAACATTTGTCTTCTGTATCTCGAGGGACTGGTTGCAAGGTATCAATTATAAAAAAATTGTGATGTGTGTTAATTACAGTGGTTAAGTAATGTTTAATAAACGAGCAGCAGTGTTTTATGGGATTTAAAATAAAGAGGGCATAGCCCAAGTGGTTTTTGACCGATAGAACATGTGATGTGAGTTTATTAACGCCTCTTCGTGCCAAGTCCTAAGTGGTTTTCAACAGTAACTTCAAACAGGAATGACAAAAGTTGTTGACGTCAAAACGAAAATTTGCATGTTGTTATTGCTGTAGATAGATTCAAAAGTAAGACTTCTTGTGAGATGTGGACTATAAAATGGTGGTAAACTGCCACGCAGCACTCTACTTTTTTATAAAATGGTTGGTATGTTTCATTGAGAAGGTTTTTCACACTACTTATCGAGAAAGATAAGGATACGCTGCGAAGCTCTAGTTTGACTCATTAGTTACACTGGGTCGGTGATACGAAAGAATTAGTGAACCGCCATGTTCAAAAGCTCCGAGCACTGAGTGATGCTGCAAGGTTTGTTATAGGCTTTTTGTTATTGGCTCGGATATGACTTATTTAGTTGAGCGTGGTTGTTTTTAATTCAGCTTCGAATCCTTATTAGTAAGTATTGTTTAAATAAAGAATACTTCAGTCTAATACGATCCTAGCATGAAAAGCTAACATGTAATTCACAATATATTTTATATTTTCTTCTGAAATTTGGCACATATTATTCAAACGCAAAGCTAGTATTTATTGCAAAATTTTAGGTCATTTCAACGATTTCTTCATGTTTTGTAAAAATGGGGTATATTTCCCCTAGCTAGGGTTAGAGCCTGTATGACAAGCTAACATGTAATTCACAAAGTTATATTTAATATTTTCTTCTGAAATTTTGCACATATTATTCCAACGTAAAGCTAGTATTTATACCAAAATTTTAGGACATTTCAACGATTTCTTCATGTTTTGTAAAAATGGGGTATGTTTCCCCGGTTAGATCACAATAGCCTGTATGACAAGCTAACTTATATTTAATATTTTCTTCTGAAATTTTGCACATATTATTGAAACGCAAAGGTAGTATTTATTCCAAAATGTTAGGACATTTCAACGATTTCTTCGCGTTTTATAAAAATGGGGTATATTTCCCCTAGCTAGGGTTAGATCATAATAGTCAAAGCCTGTATGACAAGCTAACATGTAATTCACAAAGTTATATATTTAATATTTTCTTCTGAAATTTTGCACATATTATTCCAACGTAAAGCTAGTATTTATACCAAAATTTTAGGACATTTCAACGATTTCTTCATGTTTTGTAAAAATGGGGTATATTTCCCCTAGCTAGGGTTAGAGCCTGTATGATCAAAGCCTGTATGACAAGCTAACATATAATTCACAAAGTTATATTTAATATTTTCTTCTGAAATTTTGCACATATTATTCAAACGCAAAGGTAGTATTTATTCCAAAATTTTAGGACATTTCAACGATTTCTTCATGTTTTGTAAAAATGGGGTATGTTTCCCCGGTTAGATCACAATAGCCTGTATGACAAGCTAACATGTAAATCACAAATTTATATTTAACATTTTCTTCTGAAATTTTGCACATATTATTCAAACGCAAAGGTAGTATTTATTCCAAAATGTTAGGACATTTCAACGATTTCTTCGCGTTTGACTATTATGATCTAACCCTAGCTAGGGGAAATATACCCCATTTTTATAAAAGCCTGTATGACAAGCTAACATGTAATTCACAAAGTTATATATTTAATATTTTCTTCTGAAATTTTGCACATATTATTCCAACATAAAGCTAGTATTTATACCAAAATTTTAGGACATTTCAACGATTTCTTCATGTTTTGTAAAAATGGGGTATATTTCCCCTAGCTAGGGTTAGAGCCTGTATGACAAGCTAACATGTAATTCACAAAGTTATATTTAATATTTTCTTCTGAAATTTTGCACATATTATTCAAACGCAAAGCTAGTATTTATTCCAAAATTTTAGGACATTTCAACGATTTCTTCATGTTTTGTAAAAATGGGGTATGTTTCCCCGGTTAGATCACAATAGCCTGTATGACAAGCTAACATGTAAATCACAAATTTATATTTAATATTTTCTTCTGAAATTTTGCACATATTATTCAAACGCAAAGGTAGTATTTATTCCAAAATGTTAGGACATTTCAACGATTTCTTCGCGTTTGACTATTATGATCTAACCCTAGCTAGGGGAAATATTTGTGCTTCTTGCTGGGCTTTGATATTCATTTCAAGATTAACAATTGCTCATGTAAATTATGAAAATTGCTGTCCATGTGGGGACCTGAGATTGCATTGTGCTGAGATGGTAATGCTCTCTAATGCATTTCAAAATGTTGCTGCTTCAATGGATCTTACATTACAAATTTACAGTTTATGCTTCTGCGAGAGAATTCACATTGTCAGTTAAGTGTTGTAGCTGTAAAGTTGAGGATAATAATAACAAAAAATCAACACCTTTATTCGATTACATAAATCGATACACATTTGCAGCAGGTTGACTGTCACATCAGTATTTGGTTTTGCAAACACTACTGTAAAACCTTTCAAACAAGCACACATACTTTAACTTACTGTTAAAGTAATAATCAATACAGATAATATCTCTGCACTGCGAAGTTGGGCAACTCTTTTGATGGCTTAATGACAGTACGAAGTGGTTGGACATTAAAGGAACAACACATTCAGCCCGTAAAATAGCACAACCTTAGTGTTTAATATATTGTACCTTTACAATACACTTTAAATAAATTGCATTGCAGCTGGTTGTTAACTGAACAAACAGGGGGAACATAGAACCTGCTAATTATGATGTTTAATGGCCATAAGATAAGTACTGTATATGCAGCTCAAAAAGCCATCCAAACAAACATAATTGCACTTTTTATTATAAAATAACTTTGCTGTTTGTGCTTTTATTTTTATTCATACAACTACTACAGGATGTATTAAGCATGAAAACAAGCTCAATAACTTGCTCAAAAATGCTAATAAAAGCAAAAACAGTTCACAAAGCTTGGGTAGCTTTCTGGCTACTAAGGTTGCCTGGATATATAGTTTGGCCTGTTGGCCCATATATTAAAAGTGCGTGTTAAACTATTAACTTCAATAAAACTAAAGACATCAATTACAAACCTTGTATATTTCTGGAATGTGGAAGTAGTTCCGCCCATCGTGAACCATCTTTACACAATCTGAACAAAAGTATTGCCCAGGTCCACAATCCAAGCATCGACAAGATGGATAGCACAAGTTTCACAATTCAGGCTGGAAAACGCTTCCTCTTCAATGCGAGCTTTTAGTAGCGACTCTCGAATTGTTTCCCAGCGGTTAAACTCTTTACATGTAACTCGTCGTTGCTGGTGATTTGACAAACCGCCTTGTTTTTCAGGTATTAATGGTTCTTCATTGGTTTAACTTTAATACTTGCATCGTCGTTTGATCCGAAACTAGCTTGAAGAATCAATTTCAGTTCTTTCCAAAAGTTGATGCGTATAGTTATCCTAACTCTAACATTCCCTGAAGTAATTTTTCCTCTTGTAGATTGAGTATAGACACGCACTTTGCAAGCTTTAAAACGCTTCGATCGACGGCCATGAAGATGGCCTCGATCCGCCATATTTACTGTAATATATTTTTCGATTTGGTTCCAGGACCTTAGCTACAGCCGAGCCAGGTTGCTCAGGTGATAATTCCTATCACATATATCCGACGTTCTAAAATTTAGAACTGTCACTATAAGCGATTTAGAACAGGAGGAACGGGTGCAGCTGTATGCCAAATATGTCGAGCGTCATAACATCGCATAACCGAAAAATACTTAACAACCAGGAAGAAAGCCAAAGTAAGACATGCAACTGTAAAGTCAAGAAGGATTGCCCCCTCCAAGGAAATTGCCTAACTCGAAGCCTGGTCTATCGAGCCCACATCACAACTGACACAGACACTAACGGAACAAATTACATTGGATTGAAAGAACATACCTTCAAGGACCGACTCTACAAACATCGAAATTCATTCCGCTACCAAAACAAAATCAACTCAACAGAACTCTCAAAACATGTTTGGAACTTATGAGAAAAAAACGCTTCAAACCCTGAAATAAAGTGATCAGTTTTAGACAGCGCGCCTGCCTTCCGAAACGGATCAACACGATGTGAGCTTTGCCTAGCCGAAAAGTATCTTATCATTTTCCAAAAATACAGACTTATAAACAAACGAAACGAACTTCTATCAATCTGCCGCCACATAAACAAATACCTACTACGTAACTTCACAGAAACACCGCCCGACAATTAGCGCTTTTGATCCATGCCGCGCGAATTGTATATAATTCAGTGAATACGTTGATGTTAGTTACTCGTCTGATGATTGCCTTAGGCATGAAACACAGTGTTACGGCATCTGTAAAAGTTTAGATTTTACATATACTTTATATATATAAACAAATATTAAAATGACTTTCAGAACGCTTGAAATACGCGGCAAACTCGCGGCAAACTCGAAATTTTCCTCCGGTCGAGATTAGCACCCTCGCTTCGCGCCTTCCGGGCGTTGGGAATATGACGTAAAACGCCTATTGCTAAACTTTCAATTGCTCTGTTTGTTTTAAATTCTTATAGCAACCAGATCACTAAAGAATGATAAGAATTTTTAATTTTGTTCTGAATGCTATTGAATATTGACCTAGCTGTACTTGCAAATTGATAATTTGTGCAAATTTCACGAAGTATTTTATTGCTAAGCTTTTTAATGCTCTATTATTTTGATATTCTTATAGCTACAACACCAACCACCCCATCAAAGAATGGTAAGTATTATTTTTCTAGTTCTGAATCCTTCTCTTGCATGCTAACCTATAGCTATATGCAATTAAATAATTTGTAGAAATATGACGTAAGTCGTTTATTGCTAAACTTTCGACTGGTCTGTTCTTTTCATTTTTTATAGTTACAAAAGCAACCACACCAGCAAAGAATGGTGAATTTTTTCTAGTTCTGAATCATTTTCTTCTATATTAACATAGTTGTGCTCAATGTTATAATTTGTAGAAATATGACGTAAGTCGTTTATTGTTAAACTTTCGAGTGCTCTGTTTTTTATATTTTTGTAGTTACAACAACAATAACCACACCACCAAAGAATGGTAAGTAAGAGGGCTACTTTTAAATACATTTTTATTTTGCTTTCTGCCGAGCGCACTGTACTAGTGTAGTGGTTAGTTTCCAAGGTTGCGTTGCCGAATCTGTCGAGTTCAATTCCCCCAACTGACATCCTTTTTGTGAGTTTTCTTTAATTATAATATTTTCTTTCATTTTTTGTCATCATTAATATAACGGCCAACTAATAAGAAACAAAAAAAAGCTGGCCCAAGTTAATGAAGAGGAAATAATTAGAAAAGAGAAGTGCGGTATAGACGAGAATGATGTTATCGTTGAGAGACGGTTGACAAACGGAGACCAAGGGACGTACTGAAAGGAACAGTTTTTCCTCATACGAAGTGCCCCATAGATTACTAAACACTATAAATAACTAGAACGCTAATTGAATCCAAAAATGAAGCAAAAAATGGCGGACAATAAATCTTAAGTTCACAACGCGGCATTTTCTGCAAAACTAAACGATTTGTGTAATATATGCATGGCTTGTTTAATTATTCAGGCTCTTGTCCACGCGAAAACCTTGGCACAGAAAAAGGTTTGGACGTTTTCTCTTGGCCAAAGACTATAGTTGGAAGTCGTGCTACTATCACTTGTCCCAAAGATGGCAACAGTTCAGCCACTCGTGAATGTCGGCATGAAGATAAAACTAGAAATATTTTATGGGAACCTATGAATACTAAAGCCTGCCTCGACAAGAAGAGCAAAAGAATATCTTACCTTTCAGAGGTGCGATGCGTTTAAGAAATTTTAAGAGTGTAAAGAGGTACAAGCCGGGAAGTAAAGTCCTATGGCGAAGATTAATGCCTATATATATATATATATATATATATATATATATATATATATATAATATATATATATATATATATATATATATATATATATATATATATAATATATATATATATATATATATATATATATATATATATATATATATATATATATATATATATATATATATATATATATATATATATATATATATATATATATATATATATATATATATATATATATATATATATATATATATATATAAGACAAGAGGCTCTTCGTCAACTCAGCGACACCATCTTTTATGCTAAGTTAAATTCCGATCCCACTCAATCTCACCAAAAATGACGTTGTTATAAAACCTGCGGACAAAGGTGGCGCTGTAGTTGTCTGGAGAGCGGACTTGTATCGACAAGAGGCTCTTCGTCAACTCAGCGACACCATCTTTTATACTAAGTTAAATTCCGATCCCACTCAATCTCACCAAAAATGACGTTGTCATAAAACCTGCGGACAAAGGTGGAGCTGTAGTTGTCTGGAGAGCGGACTTGTATCGATAAGAGGCTCTTCGTCAACTCAGCGACACCATCTTTTATACTAAGTTAAATTCCGATCCCACTCAATCTCACCAAAAATGACGTTGTCATAAAACCTGCGGACAAAGGTGGCGCTGTAGTTGTCTGGAGAGCGGACTTGTATCGACAAGAGGCTCTTCGTCAACTCAGCGACACCATCTTTTATACTAAGTTAAATTCCGATCCCACTCAATCTCACCAAAAATGACGTTGTCATAAAACCTGCGGACAAAGGTGGCGCTGTAGTTGTCTGGAGAGCGGACTTGTATCGACAAGAGGCTCTTCGTCAACTCAGCGACACCATCTTTTATACTAAGTTAAATTCCGATCCCACTCAATCTCACCAAAAATCCGTCAAAACTACCATCAAGAATTTCATCCAAGCCGGTGAATTGCCTGCCTCTGCATCTAACCTTATACTAACAACCCCCAGAACGCCTGTCATATATTTCCTACCTAAAATCCATAAACCTAACAATCCTGGCAGGCCGATTGTTTCCGCTTGTAGTAGCCCCACCGAGCTCGTTTCCAGTTTTCTAGACAACGTTATGTATCCTTTGGTTAAGAAGTTGCCTTCTTATATCAAAGATACTAAACATGCCTTGCAAATTTTCGACCAGTTACGTTTCAGTAGTTCCGATAAATTTATTTTCACGATGGACGTCAAGTCCTTATACACCGTTATTCCCCATTGTGATGGCCTTGAATTTCTGAAGTTTTTCTTTGATCAGCGCACTAATTTAGAACCCTCCACAACCACGTTACTCCGCTTAGCAGAACTAGTGCTTACCCTTAACAATTTTTCGTTTGATGGTGAACATTATCAAAAAATAAGTGGTGTTGCGATGGGCACCAAGATTGGAACAAGCTATGCTAACTTATTTGTTGGTTATGTTGAAAAACAGATCTTTGAACAATACACGGGTCCCTTGCCTGATTTTTTCGGCAGATTTATCGATGACTGTTTAGGAACAGCGTCGTGTTCACGTGTCCTTTTAGAGCACTTCATCAACTTTGTTGATGATTTTCATCCTGCTCTGAAGTTCACGTGGGAAATCAGCGAGACCTCTGCGTCGTTCCTTGATATTTTAATTTCGATTAATGGTGATTCGCTGAAAACGTCGGTCTCGTACAAGCTTACTGACTCCCATAGTTATCTTCTATTTTCATCCTCTCATCCCAACCACACTAAGCAATCCATCCCTTACTCTCAATTCTTGCGTCTTCGCCGCTTATGTAGCGACGACCAAGATTTTCAAGCCAAATCAATGGAAATGAGATCTTTTTTTGTCCAACGTGGTTACCCTACCAACCTTTTAGACCTCGCTGTTCAGAAAGCTTTTCTCGTCCCCCGTTTAGACGCCCTTGAACTATCTTTGGAACGAGTTTCAAACAATAAAATTCCTTTAGTTCTAACATTTCATCCTTTCAATTTTAAAGTTAAAAATATTATTAATCGGAATTTTCACATTTTACAAAATGATCCTGAGACGTCAGCCATTTTCACCGACAACCCTTTGGTATCTTTTCGCCGTAATAAAAACATTCGTGACTCCTTAGTACATAGTGCCCTTAAACAAAATACCTCGGCACCAGCGGGAACATTTTCTTGCGGCCGTTCCCGCTGTAACACATGCGCTTTTCTCAATCCCACTACAGTTATTACTGCCCCCAAATTCGACCACACAATCTGTCATGCTTTTTCATGCACGTCCACCAACATAATTTATTGCATTTCTTGCGATAAATGCCCTAAAATCTACATCGGTGAAACTGGGCGACGCCTTTCAGACAGGTTTGCTGAATATCTTCGTTCCGTAAGGATCAATGATGGTGACAAACCTGTAGCCCGCCATTTCAACAGCTCCAACCATTTGGTTTCAGACATGAAAGTCTGTGCCATCCTTTCCATTTCCGGTGGCAACGATAACCGCAAGCGGCAAGAGAAGCGTCTCATTTTTGTGGGTACCGCGGTCAGCGGTACCCATATAGTCATGGCGTTGAGGTAGCGGGGTATTGATTTAGGGGTTCAACATCGAAATTACAACTGCGCAACTCCGATGCTAATTCGGAATTCGTCGGAAAATGTCGTCTCCTCGTTAGGGGTAAATATCGATCAAGAAAATCTCGAAAAACCTTAACTTGTCAACAAGTACAGCGCTCATGATCTTCGTGGTGTCGTCCGATCGAGTGCGTTATGGTTTTTGGCTTAATAATTCCCTGCGTGTCTTCTGTCAGTTCTGATCGAGACTGTGCGTTTTAGGCTTTGCGGAGAAGTTTTCGACAATCCTCAAAACGTCTTGTCTTTCTTGAACTTGTGTAGTTTACAATAACTTTACATTAAAGGTAAGTTGTATCTTTCTCGTTTTCAGGTATTTATGTCAGCTTCGCTCCTCTCAGTAGCTATGTTTATACTGTCTGGCTGTTTTTGTTTTATATTTCGTATATATATATATATATATATATAACTACAGACGGTACCGTTTCGGCCTTTTGGGCGTCATCAGTGTAGTGCTAGTGAGCAGGATGAAGATGACTGCTATTTACAGTCACTTGATGCACACAAAATGTGGGACATCAAAAACCATGCCAGAGCGCTCAAACTGCAATCAGTGATATATATATATATATATATATATATATATATATATATATATATATATATATATATATATATATATATATATATATATATATATATATATATATATATATATATATATATATATATATATATATATATATAATATATATATATATATATATATATATATATATATATATATATATATATATATATATATATATATATATATATATCTATATATATATATATATATATATATTTATATATATATATATATATATATATATATATATATATATATATATATATATATATATATATATATATATATATATATATATATATATATATATATATTTATATATATATGATTTGTGGTGAAGGAAAATTTCGAGTGTTGGAATTTTAAGACCAAACCGTATATTTAAAATGTATGTATTCCAACACTCAAAATTTTCCATCGCCACAAATATTGAGAACATGTAGTTTAATCGAGTGAAATACCAAATATTACCTATAATATACCCAGAATCTTATCCCGGTATTGCCACCGCTATATACACAGAACTCGCGACCAAGCTCTCAACAACGGATTCAGAGCACTGCACTAGCATCGCGTCGCGGGTTCAATTCCAGCCGGAATGCCTTGAAGTTGCATTTTTCGCAACTGGTCCCGGTTTGGTCTTAAAATGTATGTATTCCCACACTCGAAATTTTCCTTCACCATAAATCCTTTCAACATGTAGTTTGATCGAGTGAAATGGCAAATATTACCTATAATATACCCATAATCTTATCCCGGCATTACCACCATATATACAGAACTCGTGACTAGGCTCTCGGCAACGGCTTCCGTAGCTAAGTGGTCAGAGCACTGCACTAGCAATCGCAGGGTCGCGGGTTCAATTCCAGCCGGAAGGCCGCTAAGTTGCATTTTTCGCAACTGGTCCCGGTTTGGTCTTAAAATCTATGTATTCCAACACTCGAAATTTTCCTTCACCATAAATCCTTTCAACATGTAGTTTGATCGAGTGAAATGCCAAATATTACCTATAATATACCCAGAATCTTATCCCGGCATTACCACCATATATACAGAACTCGTGACTAGGCTCTCGGCAACGGCTTCCGTAGCTAAGTGGTCAGAGCACTGCACTAGCAATCGCAGGGTCGCGGGTTCAATTCCAGCCGGAAGGCCGCTAAGTTGCATTTTTCGCAACTGGTCCCGGTTTGGTCTTAAAATGTATGTATTCCAACACTCGAAATTTTCCTTCACCATAAATCCTTTCAACATGTAGTTTGATCGAGTGAAATGCCAAATATTACCTATAATATACCCAGAATCTTATCCCGGCATTACCACCATATATACAGAACTCGTGACTAGGCTCTCGGCAACGGCTTCCGTAGCTAAGTGGTCAGAGCACTGCACTAGCAATCGCAGGGTCGCGGGCTCAATTCCAGCCGGAAGGCCGCTAAGTTGCATTTTTCGCAACTGGTCCCGGTTTGGTCTTAAAATATATGTATTCCAACACTCGAAATTTTCCTTCACCATAAATCCTTTAAATATATAAATATGTATATATATATATATATATATATATATATATATATATATGTATATATATATATATATATATATATATATATATATATATATATATATATATATATATATATATATATATATATATATATAGCAAAGTGAAAAGGTGGTAAACTGCCAAGAATTTAGTGACGAGATACTAACGTTTCGAGCGGATAAGACGTTTCCGTCTTACTCTGATGAAGGGCTCCGCTCGAAACGTCAGTATCTCGTCACTAAATTCTTGGCAGTTTACCACCTTTTCACTTTGCTATATATTCAAAACACTGTCTACGCAGCACTCTACTATATATATATATATATATATATATATATATATATATATATATATATATATATATATATATATATATAATATATATATATATATATATATATATATATATATATATATATATATATATATATCCGAGAGTAGTAAAAAAGTAGAGTGCTGCGTAGACAGTGTTTTGAATATATAGCAAAGTGAAAAGGTGGTAAACTGCCAAGAATTTAGTGACGAGATACTGACGTTTCGAGCGGAGCCCTTCATCAGAGTAAGACGAGATGAAATGAAATAAATAGGGCTTATATATATATGCCAAAAGGGTGTCACAAGTAGAAAGTAGCCAATCAAATGCACGGGAGATAAACAAACTAATAATTAATGAGATGGGAAACGTTAGATCATTTGCTATTTTTAACAGTCGATCAGCAAGCAGACTGAGGGGGCGGGAGAAATGACAGGTCCAATATTAAAGGGGATTAGGCGATAATATTAGCATAAGAAACAAAAACTTGAAAAGGAATGAAAGTGCATACGCGAATAATAAAAAATTAATAATTATAAAGGTTCCAAGCTGACTAAAATAACCAAAAACTTGTAGGAATTAAATAAAAGAAAAACGTTCGTTAAGACCAAGAGAATGTGTGGTGCCAAGTTTAAAAATGAGACGCTTCTCTTGTCGCTTGCAGTTATCAATATATATTAGATATGGTAGATATGTGACACCCTTTTGGCATATATATATATAAGCCCTATTTATTTCATTTCATCTCGTCTTACTCTGATGAAGGACTCCGCTCGAAACGTCAGTATCTCGTCACTAAATTCTTGGCAGTTTACCAACTTTTCACTTTGCTATATATATATATATATATATATATATATATATATATATATATATATAACTACAGACGGTACCGTTTCGGCCTTTTGGGCCTCATCAGTGTAGTGCTGGTGAGCAGGATGAAGATGACTGCTATTTACAGTCACCCTTGATGCACACAAAATGTGGAACGTCAAAAACCATGCCAGAGCGCTCAAACTGCAAGCAGTGAGCTATATATATATATATATATATATATATATATATAATATATATATATATATATATATATATATATATATATATATATATATATATATATATATACATATATATATATATACATGATTTATGGTGAATGAAAATTTCAAGTGTTGGAATACATACATTTTAAGACCAAACCTGGACCAGTTGCGAAAAATGCAATTTCAAGGCCTTCCGGCTGAAATTGAACCCGCGACCCTGCGATGCTAGTGCAGTGCTCTGACCACTGAGCTACGGAAGCCGTTGCCGAGAGCCTAGTCACGAGTTCTGTATATATGGTGGTAATGCCGGGATAAGATTCTGGGTATATTATAGGTAATATTTGGCATAATATAGTATAATATTTGGCATAATATAGGTAATATTTGGCATAATATAATATAATATTTGGCATAATTTGATAATATTTGGTTATATTAGATATGGTCCATATTTATCTTTTTTTATTTTGTATAGTCTCACCTTCTTAAATGGTTCCTATTAGGTTACAAATACTGGGTGTAAAATTATATTAAAAACTATTGACATTTAGGGGTAGCTCAAGGACCCTGGAATGTTTACTATAGTATCCCTATGAGAAAAATCAGCCGGATTGGTCTAAAATAAATTAGTGAGTATTAGGTCTAAAATAAATTAGTGATTTCCTATTTGACTTTAAGACAAACATCTAGCCCAACATGTATGATTTCCGAGATATAGGGCTCGAAACTTTTTTAATCAAGAAGAATTTTTAGAACTTTGGAGCCCTATATCTTGGAAACCATATATTTTTGGCTATAAGTTTGACTTAAAGTCAAATAGGAAACCAGATCTAAACTACTCACTAATGGATTTAAAGACCAATCCGACACTCCCCTGAGGACTTATAGCATATTGGACAAGTTGGCTGATTTTTCTGATAGGGATACTATAGTAAAAATTTCAAGGTTCTTGAGCTACACCTAAATATCAATAGTTTTTAATATAATTTTACACACAGCATTTTTAAAACAATTGGAGCCATTTAAGAGGGCGATACTATATATATTATATATATATATATATATATATATATATATAAGAATTATGTCACAACATGCCCACAATTCATAAAGGATTTAACATCACTCGTGAAGCTAGGTATAAAGATTGACAAACACCTGGACAACTGAGATCACCATTTTTATCCATATGGTTTAGTGGTTACCACACATGTCTATGAGCTGAGAGACAGGTTCAATTCCTGGATCGGAACATCCCTCAGGGTCTTAAAAATAATTGCGAAGAAAGTGCTGCCTTTGCAATAATATATACCAGCCTTTGTAATACTTCCTGGTTTGCTCGGATAACGACCTTAAATCATAGGCCATGTTGTAATATTCAGACCACCTTAATGATTGATAAACATGATAGACTAATAAGCTGACTCAAGGGTCTGTTTACTCAGAAGAGTTAAAATGTATCTTATTCACTCGTGTAGGAAATTATATAAAATCAAACCTTTATTTGAATACTGTTCTACTACGGTTTGGGGTAATTACACAAATGAACAACTGCTCAGATTACTTAATATACATTACTTAGTTTTGTGGTTCCAGCAGGAAACAATAATAATAATAATAATAATAACTAGAAAAACGTGTACGTAACAACCCCTCGCCCACTTACCGTTTGGAGCCTTCATATTGTAGTTAAAGTGTCACTATTAAACCTCAAAATTTTTATTGTCAGTGCTTAGTTATTTTACTTGTAAATAGATAACATTAATTTACCAATCTAAATGGATTTTATCTCTGAGAGCCTTTAAACTATCCATCTTGTGTTGTCTGAGTTTTGTTGTTTCATAAGACATCAAACTAAATACACCAAGATTCTGGATTGACCTACATAGGGAAATTCGGTTTTCTGCATCTGTTGACATTTTTAAAAGATCTTAAAATTTACCTTTTTAATTCTTAAGGGTTATTTACAATATACAATGGCTAATAATACAATGGTTAATATACAATGGCTGATATTTTTTCGCATCGATCAATTTTATATTTTCGCCTGATTTTTTCAACATCGTTGTAAGTCTGCTAAAAACACACACATAAAATGTTAAACCAATTTGGTGAATTATTTCCTACATTTCAAAACATGGTGATTTTTGACCTTTTTGATCCACATGCATAGAAAATATTGTGTTTGTGGTGTATAAATAGCTTGCGTATATATTTAAAAGTATGAGCTCCCGTGCGGGTGGACCGGTGCGGTGGGATATCTAACCCTTATACCGTAACCTCTTGTTAAGGGGTTACGAGAGGTTACGGTATAAGGGTTACCTTGAGCAGGCACACGAGATCCATGACTAAAATGCCAAGTTTGGTTTGATTTCTTAAAATCTCCACGATTGGTAGAATGATGCTACGCGGGAGCAGAAGAGGGGCTCTTCTGAAAATTTGAAAGTTTTTCAACCTAATTTATGATAATTAATGATAATTTATATTAAAATTATATATCTTCTTCAGTCAATTTAAAAGCACTGCTAAAATCCGGTTTATTGGGCTTTCATAAAATGTATAGCTTTCGCAACAGTTATGGTTATTTCCAGATATACCAACAGAACAAAGCGGTGGTTCAATTTTGGATGTTTTTCAGTCGGACAAGAAAGAGTTTACATTGTAAATTCAAAAGACTCCGAGGGGTCATTTCAGCTCTTTTAGTCTGAGGGTCGTTTCGACTATTTCAATGAGTATTTTTTACTCAAAGGTTGTTTTAACCCTAATGTGGAGTAAAAATGATACTTTACCGGAGTCTCTCAGTCTGTTAGAGTCATATGACTCTTGGAAGGATCGTCAGACTCTTTTCCGGAGTCAACAAGGAGTTGCGTTACTCTTTGATAGACTCGATTCACCAAAAGAGTCATGTTACTCTTCGGAAGAGTAAGCAACATCCGCTATGCTTTTTGTTTATGTATGGCACAAATCATTTTGAAGAAAGGCATGCGGCAAATCGCGGCGGCGTATACATAAACTGAAAATGTCATACAGACAGTATATAGTCTGTATGACCTCTGATTATCTGCATCGTGAACGTATAGCTTTACATACTTTTTTGCTGGGCAGATATTTATCCTGATATGGAACAGTGTATACAACATAATTTCAATATAATAAAATGTCATGTATTACAGAAGATACAAACTAATCTGATGCTTTCGATTCAAAACTATAGTTTATGCATCTAGTGCCTCGGTTCTTTTCCGCGATAAATATTTCGAGCTTAACGTCCATATTTCATTCTTAAATTTTAATACTCTCGACAATGACCTAGCTTTAAAGTGCTTAAGCAACGAAATTTTACCCCAGTTTTTTTGGCCCAGCTGCAAGAACAGTATAAATAATGAAGAATGGCTTTTACAGCTTTTGCATTTGTCATTCCGTTCTTCAGTTATTATGTTTTATGTAATTTGAACTATGACGTCACAAGTATGACATGGTATTGTAACAAAACTGAAAAACATGCATATCTTTTGATTCATTTGTCAAAATTGACTCAAACTGTGTAGACTTTATCAGTCAACAAAACTAAACATTGATATAGTTTATAGCAACAGATTAGTTTACAGGTGTCTCTCTTCCACTTTGGGCATTTTAACCATTTGAAATCGCTTCTGTGCTATTTTTAATGCAACACAAAAAAATTTAATTGCAATGAACAAAAAGAGAAAAAAATCCATGTTTAAATATGTTGCTATGGCAACCATAACTAAACTATATCAATGTTTAGTTGGGTTGACTGAGTAAGTCTACAAAGTTTGAGTCGATTTTGTCAAATCAATCCAAAGAGATATCGATGATTTTTTTGTCACAATACCATGTCCACTCTGTGACGTCATAGCTCTCATTACTAAAACGTAATAACTCAAGAACAGGACGACATTCCCTTCAAAATAGCAAATTACCTCGCGCATTTGGAACATAAACACGGAGATCCCTTTAAGATTTTTCCAAGTTGGTCTATTTTCTTTGTACGACTCTGAACATATCTCTTTTCTGTTAAGAAAAACGTGAATTCAAGTAATGTGAATGAAGTGAGTGAAGAAATAACACAATTGTCAAATCGAGGAGGAAAGCTTATTTCTGAGGATGTTGCCAACATTGCGTATATCTTGGAGAAAATTGCAGCAGTGAAGGGAAAAGCTAATGAGGTAAATAGATGGAATGAAAAGAAAGACGAAAATGAGGTCAAGGTTCATTGGAGATGAGGATGTTATGGGACCCATTCCCATCTGAACTAGGCTTACTAATATTTTTCTGAGTAATATTTACTGTAAGATTCTCCTCATGTGTATCAGAATAATGAGAGGCGACAAACTTTCATAAACAAAGTATGCAGCTAGTAGCTGAATTAGGAAAGACGTCGATTAAATGTGGCACATAGGCATATTAAAGACAGCTATCATGAATCCCTGCATGTCTGACCACGGAGCACAACTAGGTGTTGATTTTACAGAGGGGGTAAAACCGGAGAACCCAGAGAAAAACCTCGAAGCACAGGAGAAAACAATCACCAACAACTCTATTAACACGAATCTGTACATCAAAAGTGAACATGGCCATAGCAGTCTGCGTCACGCATCCAAGTACTAACCCCGTCAAACAGGGCTTCAAACCTCAGCGATGAGCAAAATTATTTTTAGGGATCACTTTTTGGCAACTTGGCTGCGTATGTGCAGCCCACAAATATTTTCTCTTACGTTGGCCTATAAACTGAGAGTGCATTCAGGGATGTACTTGTACAGGTGAGGGGGCTTTGGATGGGAAAAGAAACCCTTGCTAGGCGGGGTTAGGATTGGGGTTGAGGTTATTAAGGGTTAGGATAAAAGTTATTTCGTGTTAGTCAATCAGATGAATTCCAATGAAAATTGATCCAAAACTTTCTGACAGCGGTGAGGGCCAATACTCCTTATATCATATAATGAAAATCGATCTGCATCAAATTGTCGGATGGGTCAGTCCAACTGAGCAAATACGTTATTTTAAATGGAGAAAAGAGGGGTATTTCTTTATTATAACAATATTGGTGGTTATAGATGTCTGGGAGAAAGTTGACGTTGTCTCTTATGACATTATTTAGAAGTTAACCTGTAAGCATTACTCTACTATTTACAGTGCCGCTGTATTCAAAGAATCACTTCGAAAATACAGAGAACGGATACAATTGTTTCACTGAAATAGACAATACTTTGTGAGGAGAACTCAATGGAAATAAATTAGTTTACGTCATCGCCAAGATAGTTTAAACACATAAAGATAACTTAAATGTTTTGTAACAAACTTTGAATAAAATATCAGTAGCCCATTTTGGAATATCGTGAAAAACTTGAATCTATGACAAAAACCCCGCCGACAAAATCCCCACAGACAAAATCCCCGGCGACAAAAACCCCAAATTACCGAATTCAGACAAAAATCCCAGCACGTTTTCCTCGCCGTTAGTATTTCAATGAGTGGTGACACACAAAAGCGATCCATAACAAAAGTAGAATTGTTGGATGACCCACAAAAGCATTCCGTATAAACAAAAGCACAATGCACATGCGTGACTCACAAAAGCGGTCCATAGCAAAAGTAGAATGGTTGGATGACTCACAAAAGCGGTCCATAGTAAAAGTAGAATGGTTGGATAACTCACAAAAGCGATCCATAACAAAAGTAGAATGGTTGGATGACTCACAGAAGCGGTCCATAGCAAAGGTAGAATAGTTGGATTACTCACAAAAGGGTCGTAAGTCGGGTCCGACTCGCTGGGGACCTGGCGGAGCAGCCATCCTCGGCACGACGCCCTGATTCGGGGGGGAAATTGCCGGCGGGTGCGCGATACCGGTAGGCTTCCATCGGCATGGTGGGGAGCATCGACCGGTCGTTGACCATGGGCGGAAGCCCGGGAAACGGGCGTTCAGGCTGGACAGGCTAAGGTGGGAGCACCTCACGCATCATCGGACCGGAGGCAATCGGTCCCAGGTATTCTGGCATGTCTCGTTTGAGATCGGCGGCGTAATCTGCCGACAAGTCTCCGCCAATGGCGGCGCTGTCCGACTGGTGACGACGCTTGATGTGAGCGTGAAGATCGCGTTGCGAGAGGTAGCTCCGACGGCAGCCCGAGATGCCGTACCGACTGCACCATACGAGCAGACAAACACGTGACCCAAACGAGCAGGATACGTTGCACAGGCTCACCGCATCTGAAAAAGTCACCCATGAAGAAGGCTAATGAGATTTTTATTTTTTAATTGCCAGTGAGATCAAGGATTGTTTTCAAGATACTAATAATTACTTTCAAGGCTTTGCATGGCCAGGCACCTGTTTATATTACTGATTTGTTAACTAAATATAAACCTACTCGTTCTTTGAGATCATCTCACCGAAATCTACTACTTGAGCCAAAATCCAAAACGGTGACTCATGGAGACAGAGCATTCTCGGTTGCAGCACCAAAACAGTGGAATTTATTACCACAGGAAATTAGAAGCTTTGAAATGTTAACTAGTTTTAAGTCAGCACTTAAGACTTTTCTTTTTTAAAATTAATAGTTTTTTGTTCATGTTGGTAATATATGTAGTATAGGCTTTATCTTTTAATGAAACTGTAATTAGTTTTATAAGTAACTTTAAGAATATATTGTTGTAAGTGCATTGAGACTATTGTATAATGCTCCTAATACGTCTTTTATTATTATTATTATTATTATTAAAAGCGGTCCATAACAAAAGTAGAATGGTTGGATGACTCACAAAAGCGGTCCATAGTCAAAGTAGAATGGTTCGGTGACTCACAAAAGCGGTTCGTAACGAAAGCAAAATTCTAAGATAGTCTATTCATAGACTTCAGAGATGGACGCAAGACTTTGGAACAGATACTGTGCGGCGTCTGTCACAACATTCGAATTTATTATTCATACGAACAATATTTTTTTCTTAATACTTATATTTACTATTACTTATTTAAACAGTATTTATACTTTTTATCTATACTAATTATCTTGTGCTAAAAAGCCTATTCTGATAATTAAAAAAATATGAAAAAATTAAAAAATAGCAATGCAATGTGGGTTTTTTGTCTGAATTCGGTAATTTGGGGTTTTTGTTGCCGGGAATTTTGTTGGCGGGGTTTTTGTACAAAGTTTTTCCTCTGTACTTACATAATTTCTATTTATGATAATATAATGCTATGGAAACAGCATTAGAAAGTAAAATAAAGATACATAGGACACTTTAAAAATCTCCTATATTGCAATAATGCAGTTTTAAAAATGGTTGGATTTCACTCAAATTTTCATATTTTTTGTATACTTTTAATATTCCGACATAAGTATCGGGGGGAGGGGGTTATGTACCCTATGTATACACTTCACGGGAAATTATGGTGGGAATAGGGAATGAGGTTGAGAATGGAATGGATACACGTCATTTTGCCTTACAGGTTGCTGATAATTTCTTTGACACGATTGACAACATTCTCGATGCTTCTTTGGATGTAGTCATAGCAGGTCAACGACAAAGAAATTCGTCTCAAAGGTAATGACTGCAGGTAACGGTTTACCGATAATAATTTAAATTCCAGATCTAGCTCTTGGATGGACGACGGACGGACTGGTTGGACAGACAGACAGACAGACAGACAGACAGACAGAGACAACTTTATTTAAAAACGGTAATTCTTTCAATTTTACAATTGCTTTTCAAGGAAGCCGTTTAACTTAAACTAATTAATAAAACTAATATTTACATATCAAAGTCATAAGATTTTACAAAGTTTTTAAAAATATGTACAGAGGATGCAGATTTCATCGATGATGGTAAATTATTCCATAGTACTGAACCACTGTATGCCAAACTACGTTTTGAGTACTCGGTTTAGATCTTTAAATTTACATCTGAATTTCTCAAATTGTAACCATGAGTCTCATTGACAAAGGAAAACAATTCTTGTAAGTGGTCAGGTGCATTACCACTTTTATCAGACAGACAGACAGACAGACAGACAGACAGACAGACAGACAGACAGACATACAGACAGACAGACAGACAGACAGACAGACAGACAGACAGACAGACAGACAGACAGACAGACAGACAGACAGACAGACAGACAGACAGACAGACAGACAGACAGACAGACAGACAGACAGACAGACAGACAGACAGACAGACAGACAGACAGACAGACAGATGGAGAGATGGACAGGAGCACAGGTAGACAGGTGGGGAGGTAGAGAGGTGGAGAGGAGTAAAATGTAGAGATGGGTAGAGAGATCGAGAGATGGGTAGAGCGATGGAGAGATGGGTAGAGAGATGGGTGGAGAGATGGATGGAGAGATGGATTGTTGGTTGGAGAGATGGATTGTTGGGTGGAGAGATGGAGAGATGGATTGTTGGGTGGAGAGATGGATGGAGAGATGGATTGTTGGGTGGAGAGATGGATGCATTTATGGATAAATAGATAGATATATAGATATATAGCTAGTTCGTTACTATTTTATTTTGGTATTACTTGCAGGATTGTTCAAACGTTAAATACCCTCCTTGGAATGCTAAACATCACAAAGGAAGGATCTTTCCGAAAAACGCTGAAAAACTTTGCAGTTGACTTGTCAATTGTCACTCCTCGTTCTTTCGCTGGAATAACTTTCGCAGGAATTGTAACTGAAAAATCGCCGTTAACAAATGAAAGTATTGTGAAAAAACCAACTGACAACATGACTATCTCTCAAGCTAAAGCTACGACAATTCGTTTGCCTCGTTCACTATTCAACGAGTCAACCTTTGCTAATTGTTGCCACTCTCACACTGTGCTCTTAGCGCTGTACAAGGAAACTAAATTCTTCCGAGTGCTTTCCTCCGGGCCAACGAACTTTTCTCAACGTCTCAATAGTTATGTGATCGCTGTCAGTATCAAGGGCCAGACAGTTTCAAATTTGAAAAGGCCAATTGTATTAACGTACCCGATCTTGAAGCTTGGAGATAGAAACAGCACGTCGTGTGGATTTTGGAATTTTAGACTGGCAAGATGGTTGCAAGAAGGATGCGCGTTTCAAGGGATGCTGGACGATGGAAGAATAGTCTGCCATTGTGATCACATGACGAACTTTGCAATGTTAATGGTGAGTTGCTATTACCTTCGAAAAATTCCCTTCGAAAAAGTTCACAAGTCATTTCGCATGTGAAAAACATTTGGAAACAGGTGGATTCAGCCTGTGAAGTGCGTACTCTTTTGAAACGGACCACTCGTTAGCCAATCAAAAAGTGAAAAAAATGGAACATTTTCACATAGGAAATATTTCACATGTTCATTTTTCATTTCATATGCGAAGTTATTTCAAGATGTCATGGCATTGATGCCAATACTGTCTGATGACATGCTGACGTCACACTTACGTCACGTTTACATCAAACTCGCGTCACAATATTAAAATAAATGTAAATGTTATTTCAGCCTAATAGAATTATTTTAAGCTTTATCTTTCTACGCTGTACTTTCAGGATATACAACTAACCGATGATGAAACATCTCACGAGGAAATACTTGGTATAATAAGTTATATTGGATGTGCACTGTCGTTGGTTGGATTAATGCTGACGATCATTACAATATTGATATTTAAGTAAGTAGTGCTGGCCTTGTTGTTTTGCGTCTTTTGCTATTTGTTGGTCCACCTATTGCTGATAGAATATCAAAGGTTGTTTGTATTGGATATGATTGTGAACACAATTTCTCACAATTGTCTTTAACCAGAGACTTTCGCAAGAAGACTCCCAACCAGATTCTACTCAACTTCTGCATTGCGTTATCTTTAACATTGGTTGTGTTCCTGGCCGCTGCTGAACGATCCAAGACGTCATCCATGGTTACCTGCCGCGCTGCTGCAGTTGCTCTCCATTATTTTGTTCTAGTGGTGTTTATGTGGATGGCAATTGAAGCATTTAACATGTATTTTGCATTCGTTAAAGTTCTTCCCTCGTATATTCCAAAATTCATTCTCAAGTGCTGTGTTGTAGCTTGGGGTAAGTGTAACATTTAAAATAAATGGCTGCGTGAAAGATAAGAAGCCCGCGTTTTTGTGCGATTAACGAACAGTACACGTATTTTAGTCAAGTCAAGCAACATGTGAACAAAAGAAAAATATATTCTGTTATTTACCGGCTCGGAGGTCCGAATGGAGAAAATTTCCCGAAATCTCAAAAATGGCTCGAGGTCTCAGGTAGTGGACGTTTTTGAGACCAAGGGTAGTATTTATGATTACGGACCTAACAATTAAAACAGTAAATTATTTATTTATTTTTTCCTGAATATCATGGCTTATTTTTTGATCGTCATCAGCATTTACAGTAAGTATACTAAAAAGGAAAGTCTGTGCTTTTCCCTTCGTGAAAGGAATTGGGAGTTAAGCCTCTTTTCGGATAAAAAAAAACACTTATTTGTCTTTTAATACGATCAATCTCCTTTGAGTTCATTTTCAAATGTTTTTAGTATTTGGAATATTTACGGCTTATAAAACGCATTTAAAACTGAAATTATGTGAAGAGATCCGTACGAGCGATCCGTGTGGGCTGAAACGGACCGCTCCTTAGCCAATTAGGAAGCAGGATTTGGCAAGATACGGAAAATATCAATGTAGTAGACATTAATATAAATGTTATTTTTAACTAAGTATAGTTTTGTTCTATTGCTATAGGGATTCCAGCGGTTATTGTATCGATAACAGTAGGCGTGGCTTTTGGTAACTATGGAGACATAAAATAGTAAGTTGAGAACCACGAGACAAAAATGAACGATGCATGTTTTTTGAATAAGAGGAACGTACCCTTTAGCTATAGTGGACGGATAAGGCTAAAATGGATGACTCAAAAGAAACCATTTTCAAGAACTACTCTGATCCCAATCTTAATCCTAACCTAAATTGATACTAAACTTAAACCTAACCCTAACTAAAAAAAAGTCCAGAAAAAAACAGAAAGGTCCTTTTGAGCTATCCCTTTTAACCATTTCCGTAGTTGACGCAATCTCGTACCCAGGCTCTATGGGAGGATCATACCTAAATGTAAACGTGGACGATAATGTGCACTAGGAGACCAAGCTTCACGTTCTTGAGCTGCAGCAAGTGCTAGTCATCTTGAGATTTGTCATGTCAAATTTGTTATTTCACCTGCATGAGAAATCCATTTTCTTATATTCCTTTTGACAACAACTTCACATGTATCTGCTTTCTGTCGTTCAGCGTACCAAGATAGACTTTATAGTTAGCCTTTAGTCTTTAGACTTTATACTTAGACTTTAGACTTATACGTAAACGTTAACTAATGCTTTTGTTTTTTAGTTGCCGTCTCCATGGCCTTCCGTTCTATGTCTCTTTCCTAACTCCAGTTTTGCTCATTCTTGTTGCAAATTCCATCGCTTTTGTTCTCATCTTTCGTTCACTTTTGTTATCGGGAAGTAAGATCACCGCTGTCCGAAAAAGATCACGGTTTCAGCAAGCTCGCCAAGGCGCTGCTATCGTAGTAGTCCTTGGTCTAACCTGGCTATTTGGAATCCTCGCCATCAACGATGCCAAATTAGTCTTCCAGTATCTATTCTCTATTTTCAACTCCCTCCAAGGTCTTCTTGTTTTCGTCTTTTTCTTTGTCTTCCCCACGGCAACCAGACGCAAATATAAAACTTTTCTGCCAAATAATACTAAGAAGGGGAAGAGTAAGAAAAGGGATGTGTATGCGCTAGCTGACTCTGCGAGAAAAAGCAAGCAGGTCAGTAGTTCTCGTGGTAATTGCAAAGAAACAGACAGCGAAGGTGGTGTCGTCTTGAACACTTTTTCTTCCAGCTCAAATGTCCACTCGTTTACTAATAACCTGGGATAGCTGATTATAGAAATCGGAAAGTTACGAGAAAAAAAAAAGACAGTGATATTTGAAAGGGCGCCTTGAAGATGCTGACCTATTTAGTATCGTCACATCATCACATTAGCATTTTTTAGCACATAGCTGCATGATCTTGTAAACCCAATTAGATATGAGAAAATAAGAGATGAGTGATAGGATGGGTAACAATTACTAATTTTCTGAAATTATAGGCTTGTAACGTGAAACGTTTTCCACAAAGACCTCAGTTTTAAAGGAAGCCGGCATCTTATTAGCCTGTGGACAGCCTGGATACACCCAGCTATATCCAGTCTGTGAAAAACTAAAAGATATCTTGCCGCGGCTATTTTGATAAAATTATGATAATTAATCTTTCGGCCGCCATTTTGAAATTACCTATCCTGCATAAATTAAAATCTAAGCCAATCAACAAGCGTCGTGTATAATATCCATCAATAAAACAATCAAAATCAATATAAATTCTCGAAAAAGCTCAGGTAAACCGACAAGCTAAGCTACAAACTTTCACAGACGGGAATACCGGGAGGTTCTCGGCTGTGCACAGGCTAGAATCTTAATTATGGGATTTTATGACTTAAAACGGTTGCATTGATTGACTGGAAGAAACAACGATTTCTGTATCATGAACTGACAATAACATCAAACGAGCTCGATGAGAGTCAACATTACCAGGGCAAGTATAAGAGTTATCTGGCGACTCTCATTGTTTCCGTCGAATTGTTCTTTTAGATAAGGAACTTACGATATTTAGAGAAGCTAAACTTCAAACGTTTTCTTAGAAAACTAAAGAACAAGGGCTCTTTAAATTACACTAATTTTCGTAACATCTACCCTAAAGGTTCACAACCAGCCAGGTTTTATGGCTTACCTAAGTTACATAAACACCGTGAACCTAATCAAGCTCCTCCCTTATAATTATAACATATAGCTAAGTACCTATGCTCTGTTCTAAGTCCAGTTGTACCCAAATGATTACACTTCCAAGGATTATTTTTCTTTTGTTGAGGTATTTCAATCCTTCGTTTGTAGTAATAATTTTTTTAATTTCGTTTGACGTTGAAAGCCTTTTCACTAACATTCCTTTACTCGAAACCATAGCAATTGCTATTAACCTTCTTTTTGACAACGATCCCAAATTTTCAATAAACAAAAGGGATCTGAAAGAATTAATTTTGACTGCCACATCACAAACACTGAAACACGAATTGATGGAGTAGCAATGGACTCTCCATTAGCGCCGATACTTGCGAATATTTTTATGGGTTTTTATGAACGAGAATGGCTTAATAATTATGACGGCCCCGATGTTTTATTTTACCGCAGATATATGTAGATGACACCTTTTGTGTCTTTCATAATGAGAATGATGGTATGTCTTTTTTCACTCATTTGAACTCACAACATATATAAATATTAAATTCACTTTTGAAAAAGACTGGAAAACTACCTTTTCTTGATATTTTTGCTCACCAAAACTTCCGGCAACAAAACATGCACAACTTCGATATTTCACAAAAAAACGTATTACTCCGGTTTTCTGCTAAAACCGGATTAATAAGAACATTAATTGATAGGGCTCGCAAAATAAACAACACCGAAGCTGGTTTTCCAAATGATCTAAAAAGCTAATTTTTACACTAAAGCGCGATATGTTCGTTCCCGCTTCTCATATTTTAAACAACAATATTAAAAAAGTACAACGATGCTAGTATTTCTGCCGAACAACATTCACCAAACTAAAGTTCCTCCAAACAAAATATCCGCTACTTTAAACTGCCATATATATATTGGTTTCAATTCGATACTATCACAGATTCACAACGCGGACCACTGATTTAGAATTTAAACTGATTTGTACTTCGTATCAAATCAAAAACCTTTTAGTTTCAAAGATTATATTCCTCGTGAACTTAAGTCTTTCGTGGTTTATCAATTTACTTGTGCGGGATGTAATTCTCGTTATATTGGCGAAACTACTCGTCATCTCACCACTAGCATTGTCAAGCAATTCAAGCTGTATATATTAAAAAGGCAAAACCTGTACTCAATATTTAAGTCCAACACGTGTTCTCCAGTATATTTTTTGTTTTGTTCATAATTTTTGTTTAGTATATCCTTTAATAATTTGTCTACACTTGTAGTTTATCTCATTAACTAAAATTCCCCATAAATCCCAAAAATGCCATTCATATATGTTAATCCTTTAATGATAGCATTATATAATTACTGAATGTAAACATAATCATTTATGTATATTAATAGTTTTACGCGTTGACCGTTAGCTCCGTTGTAATTTGAATTTGAATTTGAATTTTATTAATCCGTTATTCGTTATAATATATATATAAAGAAACGTATATCTACTTGTAAATTAGTTAATCGTTTACTGTATATTGGCATAAGTTTTTGCCGAAACATATCTACAATAAAAACGTTTATCGTATATCTGAAGTTTATTATTACTTTAGTGCTTGTTTCCTTCACCAAAAATCCTTCGAACCTATATATATATATATATATTTATATATATATATTTTTTATATATATATATATATATATATATATATATATATATATATATATATATATATATATATATATATATATATATATATATATATATATATATATATATATATATATATATATATATATATATATATATATATATATATATATATATATATATATATATATATATATAAAATATATATATATATACATATATAATATATATAATATATATAATATATATAATATATATATATATATATATATATATATATATACGTGTAGGTTTTGGTCTACGAAATGCAAAGAGTGCTCAACAACATATAGTTAGAGCAAATAATAGATTTTCGCTTACCTCAAAACTGGTCTGCTACAACTTGTTTCATCTGTAAAAGAATCTTCAGGCAGAAGAATCTTCAGGCAAAAGAATCTTCTGCCTGAAGATTCTTTTACAGATGAAACAAGTTGTAGCAGACCAGTTTTGAGGTAAGCGAAAATATATATATATATATATATATATATATATATATATATATATATATATATATATAATATTATATTTAATTTATATATTTATATATATATACATGAGTCTATCAGATAGCCAAAAGCCAAAGGGTAGTTCGAAATAATTTACAAATATTAGCAAGGCCGGAACTATCCGTGCGCAAACATGCGCAAACCAGTGGCAAAACTCAGACGAAATCATCGCTTGGGTCAATTCAATTAACAATAAATACAAACACACATTTTTATCGTTTGACATTGTAGACTTCTATCCATCCATTTCTGAAGCCTTACTTGACCGTGCAATCACGTGGGGTGAATAATTCACTTCCATTTCCGACAGCGACATCAAGATTATTTACGCATGCTCGAAAATCACTTCTATTTAATAACGGTCCTGCGTGGACGAAGAGAAATAACACCACCACATTCGACGTAACAATGGGAAGTTTCGATGGGGCCGAAGTTTGTTCAACGAACCCGATATGACGTGCAACTGCCGAGAAACCAACGAATGCCCAATAGCTGGTGAAATTGTTTGACAAAGAGTGTAGTTTACCAAGCCGAAGTAACGACAAACGAAAAGGGAAATACAATGAATTACATTAGAGTAACGGCCAATGAGTTTAAACTAACATACCGCAATCACCGAACGAACGTTTCCGAAACGCGAGATATTCAAACGACACCGAACTATCAAAACACATTTGGAAATTAAAGACGGATTTCAAATACAAGATAGAGACTTCGATATCAAATGCTCTATAATTAGCGGCATATAAAGCACAATCAAAATGATGTAATTTAGGCCTAGAAGAAAAACTGCTATTAATGAAAGCAAAGAAGAAACACTTTTTAAATAAACGATCCGAACTCTTTTCGAAGTGCCGACATGTAGCGAAACAGCGATTCAATTAGCTAGTAACATTAAAGTGCCACTGCCACCAAATTTTCGGTTTCCATTTTATTTATTTGTTGAAATATTCCAACTTGTGCGAGTAATTTGATGTATCTAGGGGCTTCGTCCGATAAATTAAAGTGGTTGAATTTTTTGTCTGAAATTAGATGCTACACGCGAAATTCAACACCGCCATTTGTTTTCGTTTGTGACGTCATAAGTATGACACAGTTGTAAACACAACATTTTATATAAAACAGAATACAGTTTGGTTTCCCGCTTTCTTTCGAGGTTTCTTCAAAAATGTCAAATAGTAGCTCAGAGTTATCTTCTAATGTGAGTACAAATAGCTTTAGCAGTCGGGAGGAAAGTGAAGAAGAAGCCGATTATGCAGTTGTGACATCGAATTGTGTTGCTTACGCTGAAGAACCGCTGGCAGATCCGGCCGGTGAAGATATAATCAACGACGAGTTAGACGAAGATGGACTGTCGCCTCTCACTTTAGAGATGCGGAGTGAGAGTAGAATACCAACGCTACAAATTGTGCTCTCCGAAACTACTTATGCGTTTTAATTATTCGCTTTTGGTTGATAAAGTGGATGTGTGGTTTACTGGGCTGGGAAAACTCAAGGCCATTACCTGCATGTGTTTATCACAAGACACGGACAGTATTTGAAACAAATGAGGCACGAGGTTATATTCCAGCTCATAAACGAGCATGACCTTTTATGTAAGCAACAAGTAAAATAATATTTACAACGATGAATATTTACAATGAGTGTAAATAATTTACAGTGAATAATATCTACAGTTTAAGTGCCAATGACACAAAAAAGGGGCCCCTAAAATGATGAGACTGAATGGTAATTTACTGCTTTCATTCTCATATCATTCTTAACATATTTAGACTTATGTGTTATGCATTTGCAAATAAATAACTGATGAGGTTTACAGATTTTTAGGAAATTAGAAGTAGTGAAATATTTTGCCATCATTTGCCGATGCTGTTAGATTTCAAGTGATTTTGTTGAATAATCTCAAATATATTCTTGATTTTTCTAAAACTAAATCTTAATATCAATTTTTGTGTCATAGATAATTTGCTGTGGATATGATCATCATACTTTCTGTAGTTACATAAAATTGTTTAACATGTTTTAATTGACTTTTTGGCTTGTAAAATAGATAAGTAATAAACTATTATTTTTATAAATATATACATGTATGTATACTGTCTGTACAATTATGTGAATCCATCTCTGCCAATCACTCATCTGGACAATGACCACGGGGATGACCTTTCATAGGTTTGTGGCACTTCTTGCACATTGGTGCCCTCCTGGTTGTTAAAGGGGCAGCAGTCTGTGATGCACTTGCCATTGCTAATTGTTGTTGTTGTTGTTGTTGTTGCTCTTCAACTAAAGTGTAAATTTTGAAGTTTATGATTCCTATTAAGAAGATTGACCGTTCTAATTGAAGAAATCTATCGTAACCATTTAATACAAGTTCAAACAATGAAATATTAGCTTTCGGACTAACATGGATGACCACATCCGCTTACAGTTACTGGGACTGGAAGTTGAGTATACTTACCATTTGGAACAAGTATGTTTTGTGTTTGTCTGTTCAGATATTTTTCAATGGCTGCTTCTTTACCAATTCTTTCTGGGAACTGCCGGTTCAAAGGATCTGGCACTTTCTTTGAATATCTCTCAGACACTTCCCTTCAAACAGGCCATTGGAGTTGAGAAAAGTATCTCCATTATTTCATTAACATAACCTGTAAAAAAATGGGCTACATTTTATCATATATATCTGTGATATCATAGTAATTTTGTTTCCAGTTTGGTACATATGCCACAAATACTTTAGCTAATATTTAAATATGCCTATCAAACCTACCATAAGTTGGGGAAATAGGAATTTCCCTTACAACTTCTTCACCGTACTTAAACTTGGGGTAAGTAACTTTGTAGCAGGGTTTCCCATCTTTTGTTGTCTTTGTTTTCCTCTTCAGATTGGTATTAAAATGAAGGATAGCCAAGATGTGCCTGAAAATAAATATACACAATAACTAAAAAATAAATGGGTGCCCTCCTATTTCTTACACAGTCGATTGTCACATTCAGTAGTAACCTGCAATATGTACCAAGCCAGGAAAAATGAGTCATCTTAGGATGCCAGTTGGTTTAATGTAGAGTGAAAACCCTCGAGGCAACTTAATTGTCTGTGCTTCTGGAGAACACATGGCAATATCCTTTACTGTTCTTTTCTTCAATATAATCAGACAAAGTTTATCATATGCTGTTGTCCCTGCAATCAGTACAATAAAACATAATTTGTAACAGTTTCAAAGAAAAAACTATAGCTGAAGTGAAAATCAAGATGTTCATTACCCATTTGAATCCATCTACGTGGTTCAAGTTCACCATGATCACATTTTGTAAATAACATATTTGGGTGATCAATATGTTTGTTGGCAATATGCCGCACTGTAGATTGCCATTTGGCCACGATGAGTTCCTCAAACCCAAGTTGCGTTGACTGTACACACCAGTATAAATGGTTCCTAACACCTTTGGTCCATTCCCCAATTATCTCACATCCCTTCTCCTTACTTGTCTTTCTCAAACTTTATTTATTCCCTTATTGACATGCCATATGTCATTAAAATGCTGTGTTTCCTGTTCTTCTGTCCGTAGCCATTTGCCAATGCCTTTATGGCGATCACTGACAAATATTTCTACCTTTAAACCTGCTTCCTTAAGATGTGAAAAACATCTTTTGGCAGCATCCAGCTCCATAGCATTGCTACTTCCAGATTCGTTAGCCTAGTTATGTCAAAACAAAAGGAAAGATACATTTGTAAAATGTATATAAATATTAACAATTACAGTACTATAGACAAGTTGTCTAATTGTTTTAGTTATAAAACAAATAGACAAATTATTATTTGAAAGAAAATATCAAAAACCCATCTGAAAATTTGAAAGTGACTTCTTTTGCTAAGCACAGTCAATCAAAATGGAAGATTTGTAAAGGTTTTTACTAAATACCATTTTAAATTGTTTTGGTCATGAAAAATTCAATAATACTGTACCTGCAGTAGTTCAAAATGGACAAGTTTTGGATATGGTATTGCTAAACATTGTATATGCCCCATACTTAGCACTATGGCCCATCGAATCAAATCGACCATCACCAGACCATGTACTTTTTCCATCTTGATTTTTCAACTCCACAATCATGTTTTCTTGGTAGCTTTCCCAGTGCTTCAGGATGGTTGGAAACAAGAACTTACTTTGAATGCGAAAGTATGTTCTTGATGAAATGTTTAATAAGTTCATGCGTTTAAACATTAACACGACTTGGCTGATGTTAATTCCAGACATCAATATACTAAAAGCCATCATCACATTTGCAGCAGGATGTCGTCCCAAAACAAAAGGCTGACTTCTCCATTGAAACCACCTATTTGGGGGACATGCTTTGCAAATTTGTGTTACAGTGGCCAATGATCCATTTCTTGTTATTTCCACCTTTGTGGAAGCAGATTTGCAGTTGAAGCACAACATGCTAAACAGGCTCATTATCATGCCATAAAACACAATGAATTTTGGTTCAGCATGTGGTTTAGTTTGTGGATCGAACCTTTACAATGTAAATAAAAAAATAACGTAAATTGCAATATATTTTTTTCGAGGTTGTTGCAACACATTGTCCAATGTTTTTCTCCACATACAGTATACACGATACATTTCGAGTTTTACACTGTAAAAACTGATTGGTTAAAATAACCAAAAAAAAAAAGTCATTCTGAATGAGTCTGAGAGAACCAGTTAAAAATTGGTCATTTCAACCAATTGATATTATGGTCGAAATGACCAAAAATTAAAAGGTTAAAACAACCAATAGGTAATTGTTGATCTGACCAATTAAATGGTGGTTGTTTTAACCAAGTTACCTTGGTTACAGTAACCAATATGAATTGGTTAGTACCAATATATAATGGTTGTTTAAACCAATAAAACATTGGTCACTGTAACTATTAAATATTGGTCACTAACTATTAAATATTGGTTAATTTAACCAATATTCTTGCTATAATAACCAATATCAATTGGTAAACATTTAAATCATGGTAGTTTCAACCAATTTGGATATTGGTCAAATTGGATTAATCAACCTCAATGTACTGTTAACTACGAGCTATCATGCAAATAGACTACAAAGTACTTTATGACAAAAACAATGTATTGAATAATCTAGGTTTCCTTCAACAACATTCTAAACACATGTATACTAGCAGACTAGCTTAATACTTAAAAAGGTAAATAACAATTTTGAAAGACTTAAATTTGATGTCAAGTATTCCTTCAGTGATGAGGGATAAGAAAATGTATCTCCTTCAATGTCCCAGTTGACAACAATTTAGGGGAAGAACATTGCTACAACTTTCAAACCAATATCTTCTTCGTTATCATCCTAAAAATTAAAAATATATGATTTAGTATGCAAGGAAGATTGATTCTACACAGTGAACAGTTTATAGGGTAACCATGCAGGTAATTGATAAGAGATGGTGCATAATGCAACTCTGGTTTAGAGTGAAAGTTTTCTATTGCACACTGGGTACCACCACTCTTTTACATACTGTATCTCTTAAAGTGCCTATACAGCCCTTTTGTGTTTTAGTTATCTGTATAGAGAATGAAAAAGTAGCTGATAAGTTAATTTACAGTTTTTGATTTGGACTTTCCGTTTGGAAGATATCACTCTTTATACATTGCTATTTATATAAAAAGCCGCAAATTAGAAAGGCCTGGAACGAGCCACACTGTGACGTCATTTAAGAGACGAATGTGTGTTTTGCCTTGGGTAACTTGTAAACACTGTATTAAACACACTGCAAGATCTCTATGTGATATTCATATTTACTGTCCGCGTATCGTTCAAGTAAGGAATCGTGCAAGTAAAGTATCGTTCAAGTAAATAATACGATGGACAGATATTTTTCTTTAAAATTCGCGTCATTAGAACATCCATACACTGCGTATCTGTCTGGCATGATTGAATAGTTCAACATAAACGATAAATTTTATAGTATAATCTGGGAATCGAGCTCGTTTGTCTACGAAGCTGGGAAGATCCTGGACTCATCTCTTAAATGACGTCACAACCTAGTTCCCAGACTCCAGAATTGGCAGAAATACGTTTTCGGTTTTTAATCGGAATTTGCTTACATTTCTTAATTTGGATGCAAAATATCTTCTAAACGAAAAGTCCAAATCAAAAACTGTAAAATAACTTATATCAGCTATTTTTTGATCCTCCATACAGATAACTAAAAACGAAAGGGTTGTATAGGCACTTTAAGAAGAAGATGAACTATAATGGGGTCAACACATAGAGTGGGTATCTCCCCAAACTTAAAAGTGTAAACAAATGGGGTTGCCACTAATTTATTGTGGGTATCAAAAATAAAATAAAGTTAAGAGAGAAGTTACAGATATTAGTTAAATTCAGAGAAGAAGTGCTGTAAATTCATAATTAGCATTTTTAGCATATTTTATGACTCAGAAATTTGACTTGGACTTAACTCGGACTCAGAATTGACTCGGTCAACCGACAAACTCCGTAGCCATGACATGCAAGCGTACACACATGACATGGTAATGTCCCATGAAATTTGTGAATCAACCATGTGAATTGTTTATTGCTTGAATATTATTAATAAATGGTGTGATTGGTATATGAACACAAATGAAATGTAATATTTCTGCACAATGGTGAGTGGTGACACATTGCCTAACTAGCATGGTATCATTAAAATATACATACATGAAGTTGCTGGCAATAAAGTTCTGGAGTTAAGCAGTTCACAGGATCAAATGGAAAGATTGTACTGTCACTACTTCCCTCATCCTCCATCAGTGAGGTTGTTGTTGAAGGTGGTATGGAAGATAATTATGCAGGTACGGTGGTAGGCGAAGATGGAATAAGTGACGGTGCCACTGATTTGGGTGTAGAATTCATCTCATCTGTGAGAAAGGTGTTTCCTTGACAGTCTGTGAAACAAAAATTATACATTAGTATCTAGAGCTCAGTGTGGTTATGTAAATGGTTACAATACCAATACACCACCCAACTTTATTAGAAAGCACTTTGCTGCAACTCATGGGAGTTACAGCAAAGTGCTTTCTAATAAAGTTGGGTGGTGTATTGATATTTTTGCAGGTTATTCATGTTATGTAGCTGATACCAGTATGGTGGTATTAGTTTCGATGCTATAACCGATATTTAAGAAATAGAAAACATTTTCCGTGTTTACATACAGTTATATAAACACGAGTGGAAGTTTGGGAGAACGAGAAATCATAGTGGGAACACGAGCCCGTAGGGCGAGTGTTTCCACGTGATTTTGAGTTCTCCCAAACTTCCACGATTGTTTATATAACGTATGGGAACACGGATAAAAATGTTTTCTATTTCTTTTATAAAATAACCCGTAGAAAGCAAATAAAATGTACAAATATATTTTTTATCAACGCGTAAATTCTCCTTACTGCGTATGATGGCGCCGTGATGTCTAATTGATGGTGTACAATGGCTAATTGATGGCGTAGGATGGCTAATTGATGGCGTATGATGGCTAATTGATGGCGTATCACAATGGCATAATCCATCCATGTTATATTTAACAATTAGACAACGAGCCCGCGTTTTCTATGAGCAGATAGTCAACGAGGCGGAGCCGAGTTGACTATCGCTCATAGAAAACAAGGGCGAGTTGTCTAATTGTTTTAGTATAAATTTACAACTTTCTAACCCAAGAAATAACTTTTATTTCGCATTTTTCATGGAAAAAAAGGAAATATTCTTTCGAAATCAGGCGACTTTTTCCCCAGAGGTTTATATCAGCGAATAGTAACTCCTGCGATAGCCAATCAAAATTGAGGATTTGTGATATAAACTTGTCAATTTATACTAAAGCCTGATATAAACACGGTAACTGACCAATCACAGCGTGCGTAAGACACAACTTATTTTCTAAAGCATTGTTCCACTAGTATGCTGGTAAGATAAACTAGTATTTATCTTACGATTATGATTTCCATCCCGGAAAGTCTCTTGCTATGATATTAAGGGTGTCATTGAATTATAAAAGTAAAACATTTAAAACAGTTCTGTTTCATTTTACCTGGGAAGGTTCTTTAAAAGCAGCCATTCCGGCCTCTCCGTAAGTGGATTATTTTAACCCTTTATCCCCATAGCTTAACTCGTCTCTTGTCATCTCCAACAGTTCAAAATCTATAAACTGAAAAAAACACAGAAAAATACTTATTAATGGCATATACCTGTCATTCAACTCTAAGGACATCCTGAGTGTCAACATGAATAGTAAAAAGACCAAAGTCCTTTTACAATCAATGATGTCAAGGACGAAAACTCAGCTAATAAAATGGGTGAAGTTTCATATAAATCCCAAAATGATGTCACACACATGTAGACTATGGGTAGTATAATTCAAAACTAAAATCAGTTGTTATTTCTAAAATAAAGCATTATGGTAAGAGTTAGGGTTAGTATTCGGTGTAGGGTTAAGATTTGGGTTAAGTTTGGGGTTAGGACTATGTTGATGGTGTATCTGCAAACTTTCTTTAATATTAGAAAACTGTTATTTAACAAATATCTGAAAAATGCAGTTATTTATCAAAATACAAACTGTATAAATATATTTTGAAACATCCACCCTGCTACTTGAGTAGTCAGTAGCATTATACAGTATATCCATCAACCTCCGTCTACTGGTCCACATTTTGGACCACATGGTAAGAGAACTTGCAGCTAAATACAGGAATCATACATCCACTGTATAGTACATTACACCAAGTCCTCATTATATGTTGTATATTAGTATTATCAGTATTAGAGCTATTAGGGTTATTTTTGAGGTTTCCTGTACTTGAACAGGCTTTCGAAACGAAACAACAATTTGCCTAACGAGGTGGATAATAATAACCGACCCCAAAACAACAAAGATCCTAACCAACCCCAACCCCTGCCTTACAAGTTTTCTATTTAGGTTAGGGTTAGAAAACTCGTTAGGCGAGGTTAGGATCTATGTTGTTTTGGGGTCGGTTATTATTATCCACCTCGTAGTAATATGCAAATAGTTGTTTCGTTTCGCAAACCTGTTTAAGTACAGGAAACCTCAAAAATAACCCTAATATTGATAATACTAATATACTAACTGTAATTACTATAACCTATAAATCACTACCACATATATTGAGGACTTGGTGTAATCTACTATAAAGTGGTGTGCGATTCCTGTATTTAGCCGCAGTGTGTAAAAGAAGATGTGACGAGAGACAGGAATGGCTCCATATTGGTCAATAAAGACTTCTTTGCTCGAAATGTGGAGAGAGAACTGTAAACAACCCCAAAACAACAAAGGTCCTAACCCTAACCCCCCACCTAACAAGTTTTCTATCCCTAACCTGCCTAACGAGTTTTCTAACACTAATCCCCGGGCCCGGCTGTATTGTATTGACGAATAAGGAGGAGCCATTCCTGCCTCTAGCCGAAATTTGTAAAAGAAGCAGCCGCCATCTTGAAAATTGGCTAGTCAATACGCAAATTATGGAAATAAAGCACAATTATAAACATATTTTGTTGATTTAATCAAACAAATTACGAGGGATAATCTTATCAGATTCTTTGGGTATAAACGAAAGTGATATTTAAATACTTTCTAGCTTTTAAATTGGCAAGGACAAAAATAAACGACACATCGTCTTACCTCTTCTTCCTCTAGACACTTAGCGTTTATTCACGAACGCCTCTTAGACAAAGCCTCGAACAACTCAGAACCAAATACCTAAACAGTAAATAAAAGCTAACGTTATTAATACAAGTAAATGTATTTAAGATAAGGTAGATTGTAAGTTACGATAATAGATCTCTATTGAACTACTTCGCAACATAAATAATTTTCTTCTTCAAAAACGTCTGCGTAGAATTAATTTTCCACGATATAAAGTTCAATAACATCAATTACTATTGCATGCATTACTGTAAGTAAGATAATTACCGTAGATACATCCATTCCTTGAAACAAACTTGCCAAACGTCGAACACGAACCCTTCTTTATAATAACGAACAATGATGCGACTGTCCAGAAAATGAATTCAAATCAAATCACGCGCTCTTGTCGACTATCACGTGTCTGACGTCACAAAAGACAAAATTCGACCACACTTGGCATGACAAAAATTTATATTTATACATAGCAAGCGACAAAATAATTAAGGAAAATAAGTTCTGGACTAGCAATAAATCTCATGATACCAATAAATAATCATCATTGTTTTTAAAATCAGAAAAAAGTATTTCAGACGTATAACAACACTACCCTGCCCTACCCCTACTAAGTACGAATTTTCGTAAATAAACATAGTCCCGGGTGATTTTGTGGCCTCCTTTGCCACAATGCTTTTAAACAATGCTTTTGGACAATTGGACCAGAAAAGTACTGTATTTTGTCGATCCAGTATGACTGTTTACCGGTGCAACGTATCTGTTGGATTTCTGTCTATTTTCTGTCTACCATCTCGGTTGCAATCATAGGAATTAAATGGGAATAATGACCCAAATTTTCATCTTCTCTGTGGATATATTATAATTGGTACACGTTGTCAACAAACACGCTGATCTCTTCAATATTAACGAACATGCCGTTCCAGATACAGACGGACAATGATATAGAAGAGGGCTTGGATTTGGCACGCAATGCAGCGAAATGGTAATGCACTAATGCCTGCATGTGATGTGATCACCAATACTTTGCTGAATGGCCAGATCAAGACTCAAGACTGCAACCTGTATTCTCAAATTCAAAGAGGACACAAACTGTTGTTAATTCATTTGTGAACAACACTATACATATTTTGCAGAATAGCATGATTAGACTTTGACACTGAATTCCAGGACTCGGCGAATTATTCGAAGTATTGTAGATGAATCATTCCACAATCTTGAAAAAGAACGCCAGCAACACAACTATTACGTATAGAGAACTGTCCTAGTGGTGAGTATTTTGTTGAAGTTTTTCATGAATTTACAGTAAGGAGTTGAATATATAGATATTGTAGTTTGACTGTATCAAATATATAGATATTTAATTTATATGTAGATAATTTAAATAGTTTACAATATAAACTTGATATATAATCATGTTTTTTGAAAATAATGGGTTGTCATAGGTTCTTCTAATACAAGTCCAGCATATGCAGCTATACCTATATTTACAACTTCATAATTTAGATATCACTTTGGTAACTGTAAATACCATGATGATTGGAAGAACTAATATTCTTATGGGCAACCCAAAGGGTAGCCCCCCCTCACACACACACAGTCATTTTTAGGGGGAGGCTAAACCTGTCCTTTAGCTTCCCCCTAAAAACAAGTGCGGGGAGGCTAAAAATAACACAATGTCGATCGTTTGGCCTCATTGAACCATGTGAACTTGCATTGAACGTGGTCAAGTCGAAGGTATGTCAAAGGTGCTGCAGGCTGCCACTATATATACAACCCATGTCTGACCACAGAGCACAGCTGAGATCTAAGTGTTGATTTTACTGTCAGCGAGGAAAACCAGAGACCCAAGAGGAAAACCCTCAAAACTCAGGAGAGATAAATTAACTCTACTCACACAAGTTCCAAGCTTACGAATCAACACAAGGTCATTCCCAGATAGTCACCCATGCAGATACTAACCCCATCCGACCGGGCTTGACTTAGCGGTGAATGACAGTGCCCTAACAGGACACACAACCTGTGCCTTTTTGCATTTGCCTAGTACAGTGTTACCCAGGACGTCATCTAAGCTTTCAAACATTTGCGAGCTAAGTTGATATCGGAAGCAACACAGAATGAAAGCACAGCATTAATTTTGTGTGCACCTATAGTAGTTGCATGGTTATCTGAAAATGCTTTTAATTGTTTTAAATTCTCTTTCATGTGTAGGTTATGAATCCTCATGCCGTGGCAATGACCTGTTGTAGAATGTGTCAAGTACTGTACATACCTGTACAGTATAACCTGTGCTTGAGCAAGTTCAAATAAACAAATACGGTAATAATTGTGTTTCTTGTTTTCAAGCCTTAGTATTCAGCCAATGAACCTAATTATAAGTTGTTTATGGAAATATGTCTTGCCACATTTTTATAGAATTAAATATAACTACATAAAATTAAGTAGGAAAGTGTATTTAATACTGGTTAAAATAATTTGCTTGGCTGGCTAAAAGGACAAAATATGTATATTACGAAGTGATTTAATTTGGTGCTTTGAAGTTACTTTATTAAAAACATTCAAGTTTATATAAACACTTGTAAATGCATTGAATCTTTATATTCTTGGACCATATATATATTTGCTTGCCAATTGGGTCAATGTAGGTTACTTAACCTGCTCAGTACAGGACTTCTTCCCCGGACAAGCAAAATCATCTCGCATTTGCTAGAGTACAATTCTAAAAGGTTCCTACAGTAGTGAAAGGGTTAATTACGAAGAAAATAGTGATGCTACCTGTCAAATGTTTGCCATGCACATTTACCTTTAAAATTAGGCTACAATATGTTGCATGTTTGACAACCATGAACATTTCTCATTTTTTCTTAACTATTTCTGGTGCTTTCTATTATACTTTGGGCAATGTAAGACCAAAAATGAGATCTCCAGTAAATGCTATACAACTGCTTGCATTGGCTACCAGTGATCACATCAAATAGTATGGTGTTGAACCATGGTCCTGGAAAGGTTTCTACAGGATCTTTCAGAATTGGAAAAGGTACAATTCAGTTGTATTATATGCCCTGAAACTAATCTTTCTAAAATGAAAACATTATACCCAAATTATTAAGTGCATTGCAGTAGTACTAATTTCAAGTTCCCATACAATATTAATTATGTCTTGTCATATGGAGTGTGAAACCAACTACACAGCATGGCGAGCTTGGAAGTTTAACTGGAAATTGGAAATTGAGTCTATTTTTTGGTCACAATTCCCTGATTAATGAAATCTGATTTTCTCCTTTGATTTATATGGCAATGTTGCAATTGTTTCACAGTTGAATTTGACTTTTAACACACATCCAGATTCATGTGAAACCAGATCAAAATTATTTACGAAAAGTGACAAAAGTAATTTAAAAACAATTTTTAAATGGTTATAGCCAAATCCATTTGGTTACAACCAAATTTAAATGGTTACGTGAATAACCAAATTTAAATGTTTTATTTGGTTACAACCAAATTTAAAAAGTTACAACCAAATTTAAATGGTTACTTGACTAACCATTTCAAACTGGTTACAACTAAATTAAATTGGTTACTTTAAATGTGACTTCATTGCAACCATTTGACAATTGGTGAACTGACCAATTTTTATTGGTCATAACCAATTCTGTTTGGTTGTAAGAGTTACAACTTCAGTGTGGACTAAAAATTATTGGTTAGTATAACCAATTTATTCTGGTTACAACCAATTTATTTGGTTGGTTTAACCTCTTGGAATTGGTTGCAACCAATTAAAAAGGTTATTTTAACCAATCAGTTTTTACAGTGTACATACTGTAATGGAGAGGATTCTTCGTTTCCTGCATCTTCATCAGTTGTGGATTGGCTGTCCTCTTCGTGCGTAGACCAATCGCCATCTCCTTTCTGGTGTATGGTTTCTTATCACTCGATTCAGTATCGCTATCTCTATATGCAGCATGTCGACCAGCAAGCGGTCTTTCTCTCTCTGAACTTTCTGACTGAGTGTCCTCTTGTCGCCTTGTTTGAAGTTTCTCAGCTTTACTTTTCTTGAGCCAGCTGATTCGTTTCTGGAGTTGTATAACCTTTCTCTTAAGAGCTTCACAATTGTTGCAAGTTACATCCTTCATGTCAGTGTCCGAACTTGTGGACTGCATTTCAACATGACATGGGGCAGTCAAAGTTTCGCTTTCATCCTCGGATTCCTCGCACGAACCCTTATCTACAGCGCTATTATTTACTATTTGGTTTCTTCGGACAAATCCTTTTACTTTCGCGAATTATCCACATTAATCAAGGAAACAATAGTTCTCTAAGTTATAGAATTAACGGTGGCTACCGATAAATCTTTGCATAATGAATAATCATTCAAATTAATTCATATTATATCGATGCGATATATGCAAATACCTGTCTGCGCTTTCGATCAGAGATATTTTCTTTGCTTGTGGAAGGCTCGGAAATCCCTGACACATCGATTGTGGGAACAGCATTGTACTTTAATTTTCGTTTCATACCAAGAGACGCAGCAACATCCAAGTTCAATGTAAATACCGAACTGTCAAAGTGGACACTGTACGATTTACGCGAAGGCGCAACATTTGGCCTGTGTTTACGGACAAAGGACACCCATTCTCTTCTTATTTTAGGATATTTTTCCTCGTTAGGAAACTCGTACATCGATATTCCTTTCGTAAATAATTGGCTGTTAGTGCAACTAGTTTGCTTTGAATGGCCAGCAACACAATATTTTCCTCCCTGACGAGGCGAAGCCATTTTCTCTGCCATTTTCTCTGTGTCATACTTATGACGTCACAGCACCAAATAAAGCGACCGGAAATTTCGCATCCGAAGTGTCATATATCGCAACTTCAACCGTTGATAAACTCACTTCTGTTCAACCAAATTTCCTTCTTATAGCAGATTTCAAAATCGAAACTTGCAAATTTTCATTTGGGGAAATAAAATGGAAACCAAAAATTTGGTGGCATGCAGTGGCACTTTAACTACACCAATGTAATACACCTTAAGAATAATGGAACCTAATCTGTCAGTTGCCTGAAGATCGCATATAACGTGAAACTCAGAGTAGCAACAGCATCATAGGCGGATCTAGGGGTGGGCTGCAGGGGGGTGCGCACCCCCCAGAGAAAATTAGCACCCCCCAGAAAAGGTCAGCATCAACCAGTGTATATTAAAATTTTCAGGATTTATGGCATTTTTTACATAATTTAAGGTGGTGGTGGATGGGTGCACACCCCTGAAAAGTCTGCACCCCTCTATGAGATGAGTCTGGATCCGCCACTGAACAGCATTCGACCTCAATTATATATATATATATATATATATATATATATATATATAATATATATATATATATATATATATATATATATATATATATATATATATATATTTTCGCTTACCTCAAAACTGGTCTGCTACAACTTGTTTCATCTGTAAAAAGAATCTTCAGGCAGTGAAAATATCGAAAGAGATGACCGCTTATTTATAGGCTTTCTGCCGGAAAGTGGGGGCGTGTGTGGGAGACAATGCATGGATGAGTCATGGCTTTGTTTGCGTTGATTACGCGAAATTTATTACGATGACGGCACTGTGAAATTATTTCCGCTCTTTTGTTGAGTAAACTATTCTTATTTTTTTCTTTCAAAATACAAAATTTTTCTTCTAAACATAAATTGCATCGTTTTGATCCTCCTGTGTACGAAATAGAATGTTTTAGAATTTGCCAATTAATACTGAAATCTTTATTGTTTTCTTTCAATGTCCAAATATATTTCGAAAGTTCGGTGTCATTTTCATGCTTTTTATGTTGAAAAGATTTAGTGTGGTTGGCCAATCGCTCTTTGAATGTGGTTGCAGTCATACCAATGTAGTGTTTTATTTCGTTTGTATTGTTTACTGTCACTGTTTGCTTTGTATACTATGTCTCTAGTCATGCATTGTTCTTGAAGCGGGCAAATGGTGTTCTCTCTACAACTGCAATTAGTAGCGTCCCTATCCTGCGGTTTGATGTTCCTAGCTATGCGTGCATTGTGCTTAGTGATTATTGACTTAACATTGTTTCATGCAGCTGTAACTTACTTTAACTGTATTTCTGTTAAAAATCTTATGGAGCTTGTGGTGCGGAGGGAAATGTTTGTCAATTAGGCTAAGGAAATTACGTCCTATGTTAGTGCTGACACTCTTGCTAAATGGTGTATATATATATATATATATATATATAAATAATTATATATATATATATATATAATTATATAACTTTCACCGTGACAGTGCATGGAAGCTGCCATCAACACACACAACACCCACATCCTTTCAAAAACAAACCTAACGATGTGCCAACACAAAGTAAATGCAACTGCCGGAGAAAGGAAGAATGCCCGATTCCAGAAAATTGTTTAGCCACCAACGTGATATACAATTCCGAAGTAACAACAATAGAGAAACGCCGAAACAAAGAAATATATTGGAATGACATCCAACGAATTCAAAGTGCGGTATACAGAAACCATACCAAATCTTTCCGCGACGAGAAACACTCAAATGAAATAGCCTGCGTAGCGGCTTTCGGGAGGGGGGGGGGAGGGAGGGAGAAGAGCGAAAACGCGCGCGAGGGGACGCTAAAATGAAACAGAACTATCACCAAATACATTTGGGATCTCAAGAAAAGTCGACGCATCTTCTCTTTGAAATGGTCAATTTTAAAACGTGCGACCGCATACCAGAATGGAGCAAAGCAATGTAACCTTTGCTTGGAAGAAAAGTTATGCATTTTAAAAGCGAAAAATGAAAATCTGCTCAACAAACGTTACAAACTTGTTTCAAAATGCCGCCACGAAAACAAATTCTATTTATGGAATATACGACGCACAAGATATAAATGACACCTACTTTTAAGGGTCGCCACCTACCTATACTATCAAGTTTTGTGATTGGTTGATTAAAACAATAAAACAATAGAATCAACCACAAAGAAACCAATGTCCTAACCACTTTGTTCCATATAGCCAATCACAAAACATGTTCATTTTAGATATACGTATTTACCCACTTTTAACCCTGGGATGCCATATAAAGGATAGTTGAATTGAATAATTTTCAGTATATATAAATCTTTCGTGAGAAATGGATCCTGCTGCGATGAGATTATCACCCTCGCTTGCTGTACTTAACTGTGCAATAGCATTTAACTCAAGGTATCAGAAAACATCACTACTGACTCTAGCAAAAGTGTTTAGGTTTTTATTTATTAGATATTACAGATATAGAATTAAAGAAAACACGGCCGTGTGACATTGGCCGTGTGACATTGACATACCAATTACTCATTATTATTACTATTATACAAATGTATTCTTTTAATTATTAAATCAAACGGTTCTCCTACACGTAACGTGTTCTAACATATAACCGCCACTCGAAATGAAGCAGCTTCCTCTCGTGATGCATATACTGTATGCATATTATTTACCAAGTCAGAATAGTACAATAATTTACCGAAGTTTCAGAAACTGCCCAAGGCCTTAGGTTGAACGTCGTCTGTGAGACCAAGGGCCGTTTGTGAGACCAAGAGCAAATATTTTTCTATACAGACCTATTAAACATATTTATTATTAAAGATTTATTGACCGATTCAGGCAATCCCACATTCTTTCAGTATAGTTTGTGCGAAACCAAGGGCGTGATGATTTTACCATAAAGAACGACCAAAAGAGATTAATAAGGTTCTTTTAAATTTCCTCATTTTTTCGCAATTTTTTTAAAACATTTTATCTTTTTTATAATGACTTGTCTTTACTGGTTTGTATAAAGACCATTAAGAAACCAATCAGATATTAGAGAAAAGTTGCGTTAAGACAGCGCTCATGAGCTAAGCTATAATAAATGAGATAAAAGACTTGATTTACTTGAGCTTGGTAAAACTACATTATTTAGGACAAGAAAAGGAAAAAAAACAAAATATTCTATTTCCGACTAAATTGAATCAAATTAGACGTTAATTTTCCTGTTAAAAACGAAGCAAAATTGCCATAAAATTATTTTTGGATATAGGATTCCGTGATCGTGGTCAAATATTACAAAATAACGCCCGGTGTCAAACCAAATAACTGACCACAGCGAAATAACTGAACAAGCGTGACTGGTTCGATTCAGAAGCTTTACAAGAACAAAAACCATAACCAAATTAAAACTCCTGAAATAAAGGAATATTAACCCTACTTTTAAACAAAACATTTCAATTACTCTGCAAAATATCTGACGAAGAATGGGGGCGGAGTATCCCCTGCACATGTGCAGAACAAGAAAAGTCAGTTTTTTTGCAGCTCAGAAATTGCGCGTGACACCGCGATTAGGTAGACATTCTAATTGCAAGAAAGTCTAAGATTTTGCCCGCTCACGATTAATAAAAATAATAAGCTGGTATTTCACAATAAATTTCTTTTAAATTTACTCATTTTATTCTCAATTTTTTAAAACTTTTTAGCTGTTTTATAATGACTTGTCTTTACTGGTTTGTATAAAGACCACTAAGAAACTTATCAAATATTACAGAAAAGTTGCGTTAAGACCGCGCTCATGAGCCAAGACATAATGAGATAAAAGATAAAATAATTAATGAGATAAAAGACTTGATTTACTTGAGGTTGGTAAAACTACGTTATTTTGGATAAGACAAGGAAAAAACCCAAAATATTTTAGTTTTTTTGTAAAATGAAGTTATTTCCAAGTTAATTGATCAAATTATGTGTAACAATTTTCCTGTTAAAAACCAAGCAAAATTTCCATAAAATGATTTTTGTATGTACATTTCCGTGACCGTGGTCAAATATTGCAAAATAACGCCCGGTTATGCAGACATTCCAATTGCAAGAAAGTCTAAGATTTTGCCCGGTCACGATTAATAAAAATAATACGCTGGTATTTCACATCTCTGACTGTTTTACATTCTACGTATATAACATCCATGTTTAATTTAATTTTAATTTAATTTAAAACCTTTGGCGTACAGCAAGCAGGTCTATCCACAATTTTTACACCTCCTTTAACTCCGGCCATAAAATCATTCCACGATTTCACGTTTCCCTGGAGTTTAGACTGACAACTAGTGGAAAACTCCAGAATCTCTTCAGTAGACAGCTTCTTATCCCAGATATTAACCTCGGTCATCTCTCCTTGCACCATCTGTCCGCCGTCAAACCTTCCACCGACTGTATCTTGATCTTGACCTAAAACCCATGTTCCTCCACCCAAAATTTTTTCACCACGCTTTAAGTCACTTCCATAAAATACTACTCTGCCATCTTTGTAAAGTTTGTACTGTCCTTTATTGCTTGACCATACATAACAAATTGCGTGCCAGTCTCCATCCTGGGTTGTAACTTTGCTAATATATTTCAAAAGTTAAGAAAAACATAAATTTATAAATTGAAAATAAAATGTATTGATCAATTACAGTAACCACCCCCTAGCAAGAACCATTCACCTATAAAAAACCGATTTATTCCTGTTACATGACATATAGTTGCTCTAAGGTAACATTTTCCTGAACACCGTTGGCATCTCTAAAACATTCTATATGACATTAATAGCGGCTAATACCGATATTATTCATTGAAAATGTAAGAGTAAAAGATGCTGAATCAGCATTTTTATCAAAACCGGTTTAGTTGCAGGAGTTTGCTGTTATGCCCCTATACCCTGCAATGGCCTATATCACAAAACGCACAATTCAACTAAATGTTTGCGCTTAAACAGCTGCCCTATTATGGTACGTATTCGTTGTATACTTAATAATTGCTTTAAAGTGCCTGTCTCACGTTTGGGGTTTTTACATATTCATAATTTTTTGATTTTCCTCGGCAAAATCATAATATATCTTGTCAGCCAAAAATGGACTTTTTTGCTGTCAAATTTATCGGATGTGATGTCACAATAGGCATTTTTGGTAAGTTTATAAGAAAACCGGTTTAGAATGCCTTTTATGACATCACATCCGGTAACTTTGACAGCGAAAAAGTGCATGAAGATGAAATTTTCCGCTGCCAATATATACTAGAAATAGGAATCCGCAATAATCCCCTCGCTCGCCTTCCGCTAGAGTTTATTTTCCCCATATATCCATAGTCCCCAGTGCCCAGACCGCGGGTGTCGATAACAAATTCCAAGGCCGGTTCGTCGTACGTAGATTTTGAAAGTTATATCCGTCAATATTTACTCGATTTCAAGTATGAAAACAGTTTTGGGATTACCGTGTCTAAATACATACTGTAACATACGTTATGGAAATAACACGTAAGTAATGGAAAGTTACATAACATGTAAGTTACATAACATGTAAGTTATGGAAAAGGTAATTGGACAAGTGCCGCGTAAGAAATTTCTAGAAATGATGTACAAGGTGTGCCAAAGACTAGGCTATCATGTGCATGTATTCTCGTTATCTGTGCTTTATTATCTTTTTGTGGTTTTACTTTCTTAGTCAAAACTCTGTAATAATAATAATAATAAATAATAATAACAACTCTTTATTCTCATGGGATAAAAATACATATCCCATGTTGCAGACATTAACAATATAAATACATACATATAAACTATAGTAAATTATATTTAAAACTTAATCTATTTACAAAAATAGTCTTAAAACGCTGTGTATTGACTGCAGGATACAGACATCTCTTCTTTCGTAGATTGTACGTTGTCTCTTTTTTTTAGGTATAACTCGTTTTAATGGATGATTATCTAAAGCAGTAACTTTGTTTCAAATTCTTAGATCATGTTTATGTAAAAGTTCATATAAATGCTAAAAAGTTGAGACGTATAACATATTTTATAGCATCGATCTAGGAATCGCTGAGCTATCTTGAGGTCTGGTTCAGAAGCTCCATAAACGGAGAGGGCATAAGTGATATTAGGAAGTACTATTGACTTAAACAAGAGGTCTATTTCTTTCTGATTATACCGTTCTTTCCTAAGTGTTCTTATGACGTACAAACATCTATTTGCCTTTGTTAACTTAAGCTTGACATGCTTACTAAACTTACAATCACTCTGAAACGTGACTGCTAACAAGGATAAACTGCTACATTGAGGAATATACTTAATTGCCAAATAGTTAGCGGTGTTATTTTTCTTTTTCAAAATTAACTCCTTGCATTTGCTGGGATTGCAAGACATGCTGTTATCTTTAGTCCAAGTTAAAAATTGTTCCACCAAGTGAGCTGAACTATCATAGTTCTTCGAAACTGGAGCGACTATGGTGGAATCATCCGCGTACTTGAAAATAGCTTGGGTATTATTATACTCAATTTCGAGGTCATTCAAGAAAACATTGAAGAGGTAGGGGCCACTCACACTCCCTTGAGTGGTTCCCTTATTGACATCTTTCCAGCTACAAAGGTGATTATTATAGGAAATACGCTGTTGTCTTCCCCATAAAAAACTATGATACCAGTTCACAATGTAGGGGTTCAGCGGCAGCTGTTTCAATTTTGTAGATAATAAGTTGTGTTTAACTGAGTCAAAGGCTTTGCTGAAGTCCATTGTAAATAATCGCACAGCTTCACAGTCACTGACATCAAGATGTTTACAAACGTTATGCTGGATGGATAACAGTGCATCTGTGCTGCAGTTACCCCTTGTCTATAGGAAAACTGGGTACAACTGAGGTTTTCCTCGACAGTGCTCTTAACATGGACCTTATACACAGCCTTAATTTCAAAGGCCCTGGCGATGACTGGCGTTATATTAATTCCCCGGAAATCAGAGCCCTCCTTAGGCAATTTTACCTTCGCTAACGGATTGATGTGAGCCATCTTTCATGACTTTGGCCAGGATTGAGCGGACAACGACAGGTTCCAAACACGCACGATCATTGGCACTAGAAGTTCTGCATGATACTTCCAGATCCAGAATGGTACCCCGTCTGGTCCTGTAGCAGTTCTTTTGAGTTTTGTTAAAATGTTCCACACCAATATTTCAGGTATTTCGGGTACCTCCACATCCTGTGCTATCAAGAGATCACTTGGTCGAACATATTCGTCGTCACAGCATAACTGGCCAAAATAGTCATTCAATGTATCAAGCGAGTCATTGTCTAGGGTGATCGATGGCGAGTTGTTACGCTGTGATAGAAAATTAACATCTTTTCACCATTCCCAATTACCCATCACGGCCTTGGGATTCCTCCTATTTTTACTGATGACCTCTGAGATTCTACTATTAATTAATCTCAGGCGTTCTTCACAGTTAAATGAGATTCTGGACTTGGCCCTCAGCATTGATCTCACTAGTGGAGTCATTCACCCGGGATCCCGAGATGACATACTAATGGATATAAGTGGCATGCACTTATCCATCAGAGATCTATAATGTTATCCTCCATGAGATTAACAGCCACGTCCACATATCCTGACGCCATTACTTCACTCCAATCTTCAGACGCTAAAGCCATATAAAGAGCTTGATTTCGATGTTTGCTGCAGTCACGCAATTGTACCTTGCGACGAATTGGTTTTAATTTAGATCCGGCCGGAACAATAAAGCCTTTATGATCGGTTTTGATTAGCTAGCATATTAATGGGGTATGCCTTTCCGAAAAGATCAGGACGATTGGTTAGACAATTATCTAGGCACGCATCACCTCGTGTTGGGAAGTTAACCAGAACATTCCAACCCGACAATGCTTGAAGTTCGTGTAAGTCCAGTCGATTTAAATCTCCGCCGCATAGCACGACAGTGTCAGGGTATTTGTCCACCACATCGTCAACAAAGGCAATCAAATAGTTTATTAAATCCGCATCCTGATATGCATGTTTAGGTGGATTGTAGAGGCCGCATATTAACAAACGGTGACCGGAAGGCAATAATACAGTCAGGCATGTTAATTCAAACCTACTAGAACAATAAATATCCAAGACGTTCAGATTATCTCTCACATAGATGGCAACACCACCATTTTTCCTTTTGTCCAATCCACACCAGCCTCTGTCTCTTCTGAATATAGAATAGTTTGGAATATTCACAACCGAGTCCGGCATATCAGTCGTGAGATGGGTATCAGATACAATACAAACATCAATGTCATGATTTGTTAGATCTGCTTCCAACGCAACTGGAGCGCGAACTCTGTTCTTTGACTTGGCTAATCCACATGTGTTAGTAAACAGGCACTTGGGGACAGCAAATTCAGTAGATGTTACGTTTTTGTTAACACAAGGTATACGAATTAAGCAACTCCGTTCTGTCTATCGGATAAAATTCTTTACCTTAGGTCGACGACATTCAACAACAGTTATTTTCATTAACTGTACCTTGTTATTACTACTAGAAATACGTGTACGCAACAACCCCTCGCCCGCTTTAATATTGCCAAACTGAACAGATTTTCAAACTGCTTATTTTTTGGGTGCAATTTGTGGGTAGTCTGCCAACACAATTGTCTCGCAGGCAGGGTTGGAAACCAATTGTGTAACTATTGATTATTGAAATTAATAATTAATTTTAATAATTATTAATTTTAATAATAATTTTATCAATTATATATTACATAATTAAAGTTAATTATGTCAGTTATGCTTTTAATAATAAATTTCAACATGCATGTTTACAGTACCGTAACAGTGGCATACTCATAATTTTACTCAAAGTACAATTGTATTCACGAGACTGCATAACCTTGTACATACATGTACCCTACTGTAATAATGTAATCTGCATGTTCCTTATTGCCTAATTGTCAGTATAAGCAGATACATGTACCCTACTGTAATAATTAATCTGCATGTTCCTTATTGTCTAAGTGTCAGTATGAGCAGATACATGTACCCTACTGTAATAATGTAATCTGCATGTCCTTATTGTCTAATTGTTAGTAGCAGATACCAAAAGATTGCATACCTAAATTTATCCTAGACCGAATTGATAAGTCTGATAAACCTTTTATTCTTTTAGAAGACTTCTGTTTCTTAACTTTTATTAATATTATATAATTATGCACATTCACGTACCAGTATTTCAATGGTATTCAAGTACCGGTAACACAATTTCAAAAATTGAAATGACAAAAGCCCATAATATACAACAAAGAACGATATTGCTTAATCTAATTATTTCACCAATATATATATATATATTAATTCAGGATGAAATTCCTTTCAGCTGCTTCTTGTCAGTGGGGTGATACCACTTGTTTAATCCTAACATGTTCCCCTGACACAGTGAGTGTTAACCTACCCAATTATACATTATACAGTATTTATCCTTCAAAAGCTGTGTAAAAATATACATTGAAAGCCTAGGACTGGCACTGTCCAGGCCTACTATCCAGGACAAAGGTGAATTTAAACAGACACACTAAGCCATTGGCCAGAAGGGCATATGCCATAATATCAGATGAGCGTATAAACACTGATTGTTATAACCAGTGTGGTGCATGTTTAGATTATTAAAGTGAGTAAAATGTAAGCCAGGCCCAAGGAGGCATCCAGCCAGGTTGGTCCTGGTTAGTCCTATAGACTTGCAGTATAAATACAGCTATAAAGCCTATAATCTGTACTTTTTTACATCCTTACCACCAGTACTGGTACTCACTATATAGGCTATTATTATCAAGTATTGTAATTATTCCATTGTGGATGAGGTTGCAAAGTGACCGAGTGAAACAATGGTGATGGATAATTTAAATAAAAGTATAAAATCTGCCATTCAAAATTTGTATTAACATTTGTTATTCTGCAATATTATAATAAAGCACACAATTTATTGGTATATCTTATGTAAGGACTATTCAATTTCGAGTGAAAGCCCTTCAAAGGTCTGATTGGCGCTTTCTCGATATATCAACAAACCGAAATTCAAATAATCGCTAACCTAAAACTAACTTGGGTTGATGTTATAATAATTTTAAATTTCGGTTGCCATGACGACATACCAAAAGTGAAATGTTCTGACCACAATATCTTTTGAAGTACTAACTCTAAGAACTCATTCTACATATCTAATGAAAGCTTGATTAACAGCCTCTGACATAACAGCTTGAAAAAAGCGACGACGCTTGGATTGGATTGACAAACTCCGTATACACCTGTAAATATTTTAGATATTCAGACGACGATATCTTTTGAACTACTAACGCAAGAAAATCATGCTATTTATCAAATAAAAGCCTGAATAACATACTCGGACATGTTTGCCAAACTATCTTTGTAACTGACTAACAGGTTTAAAAAACCGAAAATGGGTTTACCTTTAGTTTTGACGCCACGTATAAAACTTGATTTACGAACTTGATTTACGAACTTGACATCTTCGGACGACGATATATTGCATTTTCACTGCCTTTTCACGATCTTTTTGAACTCAAATCTTCATCCACACGTATAACCCGACAAAACACTACTTTTCTTTTATTTACCATATCTAGTTACCAGGGCCAAATTTCCTGATACCGCGCATGGGCCGTTGATCTTGAATATATATAATTATATAAACTGGATGGAATTCTGGATTCCCTTGCATTCCCCGTGAAAAGGGACTAAACGCCGGTCGATATTATCACCCTCGCCCTCAGGCCTTCGGCCGGCGCTTCGCGCCGGGCGAGGGGATTCTTATAATTCTTATTCGATAAGAGCTTCTTTCGATTCACGGGGCCAGGTTGAGGATGTACGTCCATGCATATAGTAATATCCTAAGAAATAGGATAATATATATATGTAAACCCGCAATCCAAGAAAGCGTGGCGGCCATGTTGGCGCCTATAGTCAATGATAAGAACACTTTCGTTATCACTATTCTTTGGGCTGTTAGTTATAAGCTGCCGACTGCCCAAAGATCTATGACTGCATTGCTACTGGTGTGTCTGGCTAACGACGTGCACTTGAACCCTGGTCCAGATCATCAAGAGTTGAAATTTAATATGAAGGAGTCACTCATGCCCGAAGTTTGAAAGTTGCACATATTAACATACGCAGTATTATTAACAAAATGGATTCCCTCTCATTATTGCACTTGCGGCTAAAGAGAGGAATCCAGTCCGGGGGTTAAGATTAGAAAACTAATCTAGAAAACTAATTAGGCACGGGGTTAGGGTTAGTTTTCTAATTGGGTGATGCGTTAGGGTTAGAAAACTAGTTAGGCGGGGGGTTAGGGTTAGCATCTTTGTTGTTTTGGGGATTGCAGGGTACAATGGATATGCCGGACTGGTTCCTCTCTTCAGCCACACGTTCATTATTGCTGAAAGACAGACCCTTAGCCGTATTTGCCATCTCGGTGACTTGGCTTAAACCACAAGTACCAGACTGTGAACTAAACATCACTGGATATTCTTGTGTCAGACAGCGATAGAATTGAAAAAAGTAGGCGACGGGTCAATGATGTACGTAAGTGACGCGATACCCTACCACCATAGATTATACCTAAGTGGAGGTTGTACTGAATCCTGTGTTATAGAGATATCTCGGCCCAAGTACAAGAAACTGTTTATTTGGTCAGTCTATCGAGCTACGGCTAACCAACTTGAAAATTTTATTGAAGAACTACATGAATCCTTACTTAATATCCCTGACTCAGCTAAGCTGGTCATGCTTGGTGATTACAATGTAAACTATTTGGATGCAAATACATCAGCAAAACGAAAGTTAATATATGAGAATGGCAAACGAAAATAATTTAGAACAGCTTATTACACAACCTACACGAATAACAGCGAGTTTGAAAAGCTTAATCGACCTACTTTTTTCGAATACCTGTCATCGAGTTGTGGATAAAGGAGTCATTCGTTTATCATTGAGTGATCATTCACTTATTTTTGGCGTGCTTAAAGCTGGGTGTCCGAAAGCTACTGGGGAGATTTATTGAGTTCCGTTCATATACAAACACTATTTAAAGAGTTCTTTTGTAAACGATTTAAAGGATATATTGACTGGAACTTGGTCGATAATGAGTTTGATATTGACGATGCAGTAAATGCTTGGAATACGCTATTTACTTAGGTGTCAAATCGTCATTCTCCATTTAAGAAAACAAGAATTCGTCATCCATGGATGAATGTAAAACTTAGTGATGAGATGCAAAAGCGTGACCACCTTCACAAAAAGCTATCAAGTTTAACACAGCGGAACAATGAGCTGTGTCAAGAAACAAAATAACTTTGTAAACAAAGAAACACGGCGCTGTAAATCAGATTATTTATCCAATCTTATAAACGAAAATAAGCATAATCTCAGAGGGAGCTTTGGAAAACATTAAATGAAGTTACATCACGGAAAAATGTCCTCGGATCGCTTGCGTAGAGTCAAATAGAATTACATACTCAAATGATGATAAATCAATGGCTAGTATTTTTAATGAATACTTTGCTACTATATAGGCGTTAAGTTAGCAAATAAGTTGAAATGTCTTATTCGCTCAACTACTACCATCTGTGTTTCCACTTCATCTAACACCCCTATCACACCAAACTCCACGACTGCTACGACCGTCCCGACAACGCCGATTCTATAATTCTTGTAAAATTTGTATGAGTCTGGGTAGAATCGTGTAAAAATACCCGAATTTCGGTTTAAAAATTATACATTCCCGTTGTTGCCACGACTCTCCCCTATGGTACCACGACTGAGCCCCGACAGTCCCGATCTAGCCACGTTCCAGCCACGAAAATACCCCGATTATAACCCGAGTATACCCACCGTAAGATTACCGGGACAAGAATAAGAAGCAAGCCCTGTGGGATGAGATTGCAGCCAAGTTGGGGAAGGATGTCAAACTCCTTCAGACATGGTACGATTCCGTGAGGACTCGTTACGGAAAGATCGTCAAAGACAACAAGAAGTCTGGTTCTGGTTTGTGAAGGCAGCAATGGATCTTCAACAAATTCAGCTTCCTCCACCAGTTCATTGCACCTTGTCCAAGACGAACGCTGGGTAGCCTGAAGGCCAAGTCTGCTCCTGCTCCAACTACAGTGACTGGTGATGAGCCTGATGATGATAATGATGATGACCGTACTTCAATGGTTTCTTCACTTGGTGATGGTGCTGCTGTTGCTTCCGCTACTCCTGTTACTACACCTACTCCATCATCCCCTACTCCTGTGTTGCTAGATGTGAGGCCAAGAAGGGATGGTGGCAGAAAAGAGAGAGCCCATGAAGAACAGACATTGTCCAAGCTGAATGAGGCAAGAGATCAGAGTATTAAGCTGCAGAGTGAATTCCTGTCACTGATCAAGACCCACAAGTAGCCCACCAATGAGAGAACAACATATGCCAATTGGTGTAAGAGCGTGATGATTGACCTTGACCAGTGCTTGTGGCACAAGTTCCAAGAGGAGCAAACACAACTGATCTTCAAGTACAGTCAACTGAATGATGAGGCCAAAAGATCAACCATGCCACCACCACAACAGCCTATGCAAGCACCAATTCCACAGCAGCAACAGTATCCATCTACATCTACACAACAGTATCCATCCCAGCAGTGGCAACCACCTCCTCATCAGTGGCCAGCTCAAGTTGATCGTGCAAGAAGTGTTTGGCATTCGCAGGAGCCAGATTGGTTTGCAAGACAAGTCCAGCCACAGTATAGAACACTTCAACCAGTGGCATCAACTACTTCATCTCCAACCACTGCAACTGTTACTGCTACTACTCTACTTGGTCAGCACAGCAGCACACTTCACACTTCAGACGTGAACCTCAGCTCACTGTCTCTGCCATCCTCTCCTGGTGCACAGCAACCTGGTGAACAGAATGTCAGTGATTTCTTCAAATAGTATCCAGCATCACCAAACAAACAGTCGGTTTCAGGACTAACAAACAGTCCTTTTTAGGACCACCCCCAACGGCCCTTTTAAGGGCCACCACTTATTCCAAAGAAAATTTTCAAACCAAACCAAACCAAAGAAAAATAAAAACAAAGTAATATCAAAACCAAAGTCCAATAATAAAATCAAACCCAACTGCAACAATTCCAATCAAAGAACCAAATTCAAATGAAATAAAAAATAAAGTGAAATAACATAACTAAAGTCCCCAAAAAATCATATCTATAGAAAAGCCCAAGTTTAATAAAACAATTAAAGTCATATCCAACATAAAATGAACAGCCCAACAAATTATATTTTCATTTGTTGGTTTGTTGTTTTTATGTTCGATATGACTTTATTTATTTTATTAAACTTGGGCTTTTGTATAGATATGATTTTTTGGGACTTTATTTTTTGTTATTTCACTTTTGGTTTGTTTGTTGTTGGTTTGATAATTTTCTTTGGAAGTTGTGGTAGCCCTTAAAAGGGCAGTTGGTTTAGTCATTAAAAGGACTGTTTGATTATTATATAATGTCATTCTGCCATGGCACAGAACCAGCGGGTGAATTGAGGTAATCCTTGAGATATTCTTGCTGCTGCTTCCCTGCAGTGGTTGCACGTGTAGCCCCTTTGATCATCTCGATTTCATGCATCAAGCCCACTTCCCTCCAGGCACCAGGAACAATTCTGTGGTTCTCATCCTCTCTGTCAAGACCAGCATTTTGCAAGGCTGGATAACGTATCCTCATCAAATTGTGAAGACATATACAAGCATCAACCAGGAGTCTAACATTTAATGGTGCATGCATCATGGTACTCAGCAAGATCTGCCAACGTTATGCTAGAATGCCAAACGCATTTTCAACCACTCTACGCCCTCTTGAGATTCTGTAGTTGTAGATTCTCTGCTGGACAGTCATGTTTCTTTGAGAATATGGCTTCATCAGATAGGTACGTAGTGCGAAGATGTCATCTCCCAGGATAAAATATGGTGTGTCGTTGTCATCATTGGGAAGCTTGTCTGCTGCTGGAAAACCAATAGAACCATCAAGGATGCACTCTTACAATTCTGAATCATTGAAGATTTGAGAATCTGACATATGACCGAAACCACCAGTGTCAGCCCATAATAATTTGTAATCAGCATCAACCATGCCCAGCAGCACAATGGAAAAGAAGCCTTTGTAGTTATGGTAGAGACTGCCACTGCTGTTAGGTTTTCTGATGGCAATATGCTTCCCATCTAAGGCACCAACTGCATGGGGACGTTCCATCTCTTCTCAAACTGTTCTGCTACAGCCTTCCATTCTTCAGAGGTAGTGGGACATTTAATGACTTCATCTTGGAATTCATCTACAATTGCTTGACAGACTTCTCTGACTATCAAAGATATGGTGTTCTGTGGCACTCTGAATTTAAACTTCATGCTGGAGTAGTTGTCACCACTGGCCAGATGTCTTAAAGCAATTGCTATCTTCATGTCTGGTTCTATGGCTTTCCTGTAGTTGGTGTCTATATTGGTGACTCTTGGTCCTATTCTTTGCACCAGATCATCAAACATCTGCGGTTGGATACGGAGGAAATTGATGAAAGATGCAGGATCATCATGCCTCAGTTCAGGCATCAGACGGTGGAACTGGCCAAACTGTAGTCTTCTACCAACATCCAACCAAGGGCGGACCCAACATCTCCTTTCTCTTGGCTACCTCCTCTGCCTTCTCCTTTCAATTATTTGTCTAATGACTTCTGTCTCTTCATCTAGATAATTCAAATGTAACATCTGATGCATGATGATCAACTCAATATTGTTTTCATTGAACAGAGACATGATGAGTGGTGAGTGGTGAGCTGTGTACTGCTTGCTGTCTTCTCTGCAAATGATGACAATTTCAAAAAACTTGAGTTTTTATACCATTTGTAGGTAAATCTTGTCTAAAACGTGGTGATGTCGTGGCTATAACGTGTATGTCGTGGCTAGATCGTGTCTCTTACGTGGCCCGAACGTGTGAGTCGTGGCACAATCGGGTTAAGTCGTGGTATATTCTTGGCCCAATCGGGGCACTAACGTGGCTGTGTCGGATGAGTGTTGGCCTGGTCGTGGCTCTGTTGTAGTGTAGTCGGGAGAACCAAGACCCTCGAAGCGTCCACGATTGGGCCACGACCAATCCGACTGCACTACGCCTGCGCCAAGACTGTGCCACGACTATCCCGACCGCGCCACGTCCTCACTACGTTCTCGCCACCATTTTTGAGAATCGTGAGAGTTTCCCGATTATTAAGCTCCGACCTAAAAAGTCGTTGCACCCCTGCCGACCGTTCCCGATCATCACGAACATGCCATGACTAACCCCGATCACGCCACGACCTTCCCGACTTGGCCACGACTTTTCACCCGATTTTCCATATTTTTGAGTCGGGACAGTCGTGGCACGGTCGGGCAGCCCGGTGTTATAGGGGTGTTACGAGAGTGTAGCAAACAAATTTACATTTCAACCAATAAGCGAATAGTTTGTCCTTGGTCAACTCAGACTCCTTAAATCAAACAAACCTATTGGTCTTGATGGGATTAGTTCTCGCCTTCTTATGGACTCCGCCGAAGTCATTGCAAATAGTCTCACTAAGTTATTTAATCGATCTTTACTACCAAAATCTTTCCAGCAATATATTGAAGCAAGAAAAAGTAACACCTTTATTCAAGTCTATAGAGATAGGTGCGATCATAACAACTACAGACCAGCTATCACTATCCAGTCTACGCTCAGAAAAATTCTGTAGAAAGCTGTCCACAACCAACTGTATATAGTTATCTTAATGAAAATAAGTTGATCGCTACGAAACTATTAGGATTTCGACCAAAGCTCTCAGGGAGTTGCCCTGGCGCATTTTACGGACAATATTCTTAAAAATTATGGATGCTGGTCGCATGACGGGCGCCGTGTTTTTAGATCTGTCAAAGGCATTTTATACTGTAGACCATATGCCATACTTTTGAATAAACTTAAATCACTCGGTCTTGATCATGATTCCACAGACTGGTTCAACTCAAATTTAATTTCTATTGTTGTTGGTACTGTTATATCGTCTGCCGTGCCCATTACTATAGGTGTGCCTCAGGGCAGCTTATTAGGGCCTCTGCTCTTTATTATTTAGGTGAACAATCTACCATCATGCAATCTACAGAGTAATGTGATCTTATACGCAGATGATACAGTTCTATACTATTCCACTAACGATGTTAATGTCCTTGAACCCAAGTTGGACGCAGATCTGGCCACACTCTCCAACTGGTTCTTTGATAATTCACTAACGTTGATCACTTCCAAATGTAAATTTATGGTCTTTGGACTAGTACTCAAAAGCTCAATAATGTTTTAGTTAGATAGAATATTTTTGTTAATCAAACATCGACTATTAGAGTATTTATACTATAATGATTCTTCCAGATATCTCGGTGTTATTATTTAGCAAAATATGTCATGAACTGTCCATGTAGACTTACATCACACCAAGATCAGTCGAAGAATTGGTGTTATTAGACGTGTGAAGCAATTTTTGCTACTACATGCGAGAATCACCATATACGATTATAGCGTTTATGACAAAATTGTCCGATTCAAAAGGATCATCGGATAAATCATCTCCTTATAGAGGAGATGGTCCTATACTGCATGTACGGCATATATATATATATATATATATATATATATAAATATATAGCATATATATATATATATATATATATATATATATATATATATATATATATATATATATATATATATATATATATATATATATATATATATATATATATATATATATAGTGAAAGGACCCACGGTGAAGGAAAATTTCGAGTGTTGGAATACATACATTTTAAGACCAAACCGGGACCAGTTGCGAAAAATGCAACTTAGCGGCCTTGCGGTAGGAATTGAACCCGCGACTCTGCGATTGCTAGTGCAGTGCTATGACCACTGAGCTACGGAAGCCGTTGCCGAGAGCCTAGTCACGAGTTCTGTATATATGGTGGTAATGCCGGGATAAGATTCTGGGTATATTATAGGTAATATTTGGCATTTCACTCGATCAAACTACATGCTGAAAGGACCCACGGTGAAGGAAAATTTCGAGTGTTGGAATACATACATTTTAAGACCAAACCGAAAGGACCAGTTGCGAAAAATGCAACTTAGCGGCCTTCCGGTAGGAATTGAACCCGCGACTCTGCGATTGCTAGTGCAGTGCTCTGACCACTGAGCTACGGAAGCCGTTGCCGAGAGCCTAGTCACGAGTTCTGTATATATGGTGGTAATGCCGGGATAAGATTCTGGGTATATTATAGGTAATATTTGGCATTTCACTCGATCAAACTACATGCTGAAAGGACCCACGGTGAAGGAAAATTTCGAGTGTTGGAATACATACATTTTAAGACCAAACCGGGACCAGACAGATATATATATATATATATATATATATATATATATATATATATATATATATATATATATATATATATATATATATATATATATATATATATATATATATATATATATATATATATATATATATATATATATATATATATATATATATATATATATATATATATATATCTGTTATTTTCAGGGAGTTATTTTAACTCCAAAATTCGGGTCCAAAAAAAAGGTTCAAAATAATCCGTTTTGTGGAGTTAAATTAACTCCCGTTTTTGGAGTTAAAAACCAACCCGTGTTTCGGAGTTGTAAATTAACTCGCGGTCCCTCGGGGTCTGGGGATTAATTTTCACTTTCGGAAGACCAACGTGTGATTCGTACGCCCCGCTTCTTGCTTAACTAACTAAACTTAATTAACCTAATGTTCCGCGACTAATCTGCTGCGCCCGATCACTCTATAACTTATAGTAATATTTATCGTATATAATGAATTATTAAAAGCACTTACGAATCTTATTTTCCTTTCAAATTTTTGACCTACTTTAATAACTTGTATACATTTTAAACAATCTATTGAATTTCGAAGATTTTGTTTAGCATGCAGACGTATTACAAGTTAAGAACAGAAAAAAACTTTTCTCAACTAGACATAAAATATATGTTTAATAACTGGACAGTACTCGACGATTCACAAAGAAAGTAAAAATGCCAATAAGTTCGGCATTCAGACTTAAAAGCGGCGCTGTAGTCGACATCAGCATGAACGTAAACCTTAGGCCAAACATTCTTGTTGACAGGAAGACAGGTTTCTTAAAAAACAAATGGGTTCTTGAAGCATAGTCCTTTCCCTGATCGCCGACAAAGTCTTCGAACCGAAGGACACTTCAAATCCAACTACATGAGTTACAGTAATCTACAGATAACCTGAATATCTTTCCGTATTTACTGGTTTTCCCTGTCGCTGCATCGTATGTCCGAGTTGATATAATGTAAGAAACTATAGCATTTTGACTCGTCTGGGACTATTTTAACAAATCTTCTCAGACAACGATATCCCAAAATGGAATATATTTTTTAAGTGTTATTTGCAAGGAGTTAAAATAAAAAATAACTTCACTATTGGGAGTTATTTAACTCCCAATAGTGGAGTTATTTTTTAATTCCACCTATAATGTGGTAACAGGAGAGTTATTTTAACTCTCAAAAAAAAATAACTCCAGTATTGGGAGTTATTTGAACTCCCAATACTGGCCGGAGTTATTTTTCAACTCCACCTAAATGGGGTAACAGGGGTGTTATTTTAGCTCCTTGAAAATAACAGTGTATATATATATATTTATATATATATATATTTATATATATATATATATATATATATATATATATATATATATATATATATATATATATATATATATATATATATATATGAGACGTTTACTGTTCGCATTACGCATCGCCCACTGCTCGCAGTTTGAGCGCTTTGGTAACTCCACAATGCAATCCTACAATGTGTAGCCGTACATAGTGGGTCCCAAGTCCACAGTTACCATAAAGCCATATGGTGATAGCCGGTAGGGCACATTTGTATACTTTCGTATATTACGCTCACCGCTCATGTGGTTTGAGCGCTCTCATGGATTGGGTGGAGAGTCTCTCTCAGTGAGACGTTTACTGTTCGCATTACGCATCGCCCACTGCTCGCAGTTTGAGCGCTTTGGTAACTCCACAATGCAATCCTACAATGTGTAGCCGTACATAGTGGGTCCCAAGTCCACAGTTACCATAAAGCCATATGGTGATAGCCGGTAGGGCACATTTGTATACTTTCGTATATTACGCTCACCGCTCATGTGGTTTGAGCGCTCTCATGGATTGGGTGGAGAGTCTCTCTCAGTGAGACGTTTACTGTTCGCATTACGCATCGCCCACTGCTCGCAGTTTGAGCGCTTTGGTAACTCCACAATGCAATCCTACAATGTGTAGCCGTACATAGTGGGTCCCAAGTCCACAGTTACCATAAAGCCATATGGTGATAGCCGGTAGGGCACATTTGTATACTTTCGTATATTACGCTCACCGCTCATGTGGTTTGAGCGCTCTCATGGATTGGGTGGAGAGTCTCTCTCAGTGAGACGTTTACTGTTCGCATTACGCATCGCCCACTGCTCGCAGTTTGAGCGCTTTGGTAACTCCACAATGCAATCCTACAATGTGTAGCCGTACATAGTGGGTCCCAAGTCCACAGTTACCATAAAGCCATATGGTGATAGCCGGTAGGGCACATTTGTATACTTTCGTATATTACGCTCACCGCTCATGTGGTTTGAGCGCTCTCATGGATTGGGTGGAGAGTCTCTCTCAGTGAGACGTTTACTGTTCGCATTACGCATCGCCCACTGCTCGCAGTTTGAGCGCTTTGGTAACTCCACAATGCAATCCTACAATGTGTAGCCGTACATAGTGGGTCCCAAGTCCACAGTTACCATAAAGCCATATGGTGATAGCCGGTAGGGCACATTTGTATACTTTCGTATATTACGCTCACCGCTCATGTGGTTTGAGCGCTCTCATGGATTGGGTGGAGAGTCTCTCTCAGTGAGACGTTTACTGTTCGCATTACGCATCGCCCACTGCTCGCAGTTTGAGCGCTTTGGTAACTCCACAATGCAATCCTACAATGTGTAGCCGTACATAGTGGGTCCCAAGTCCACAGTTACCATAAAGCCATATGGTGATAGCCGGTAGGGCACATTTGTATACTTTCGTATATTACGCTCACCGCTCATGTGGTTTGAGCGCTCTCATGGATTGGGTGGAGAGTCTCTCTCAGTGAGACGTTTACTGTTCGCATTACGCATCGCCCACTGCTCGCAGTTTGAGCGCTTTGGTAACTCCACAATGCAATCCTACAATGTGTAGCCGTACATAGTGGGTCCCAAGTCCACAGTTACCATAAAGCCATATGGTGATAGCCGGTAGGGCACATTTGTATACTTTCGTATATATATATATATATATATATATATATATATATATATATATATATATATATATATATATATATATATATATATATATATATATATATATATATATATATATATATATATATATATATATATATATATATATATATATATATATATATATATATATATATATATATATATATATATATATATATATATATATATATATATATATATATATATATATATATATATATATATATATATATATATAATATATATATATATATATATATATATATATAATAACTGAACACGCGGTTACACTTTTGACATTAGTTTATTGCATACAGTTCTGTTTCGTACAGGCGAACCTGCACTCATCAGTACTAGACTAAATGTGACTTATAAAAACACCTACAGCACCACAAGCATCATATTACATCTTCGGTTACTATGGAGTTAGGCCTATCTTATAACATTATGAAATTATATACTTGGTTTCACGCCATTATTAGGAACTTTGCGTGTTTAACTCGTAAAGACGTTCCTTAACATAAATTTTGCTTTATGACCACACTTACTAACTAGTTCGTTCCATCGGCAAATAATTTCTGAATATAATAGATAAATGTTTCCCGACTAATAATAAACTCCACAAGATTTTTAATCGGAATACCATGGGAGCCATAATCGAGGGAAAAAACAAGAAACTGTTGCGCAACAGCGTAAACCCCGAGATCGAGAAGAAATGCAACTGCCCGAAAAATGCAAAGTGCCCCCTGGACGGTGAATGTCTCTCCAAAGACATTGTCTACCGTGCAACAGTAACCTGCGGCAATGCAACTGAAACGTACGTTGGACTGACCGCAACCAGCTTCAAATCCAGATACGCAAACCACAAGGACTCATTCAAAACGGAAAAAAACGAAGCGCAACAGAACTGAGCAAACATATCTGGAATCTAAAAGACAACAATTTGAACTATACGCTATCAAAGGGAACATTTTATGCCATGCTCCTCACTATTCTAATATCACGAAACGATGTAATTTATGTATAGAAGAGAAGTTTTATATTTTATGCAAACCGGGGAGCGCAACTTTGAACAAACGGAACGAACTAGTTAGTAAGTGCAGACATAAAGCGAAATTTCTGTCAAGGAACGTCTTTAACACACGCAAAGTGTTTAACACACGCAAAGTTTCTAATTACAGGCGTGAAACCAAGTATACAATTTCATAACCAACTCCATAGTAACCGAAGATGTAATATGATGCTTGTGGTGCTGTAGGTGTTTTTATAAGTCACATTTAGTCTAGCACTGATGAGTGCAGGTTCGCCTGTACGAAATAGAACTGTATGCAATAAACTAATGTCAAAAGTGTAACCGTGTCCAGTTATTCTATATATTTGCTCTACCGATGGTATCGAGCACTCTCGAAACACAAACACAAGATCTCTATTTGATTATATATATATATATATATATATATATATATATATATATA